>PVLD010026441.1:0-22181 GCA_004027595.1 Dinomys branickii | reverse complement strand
GACAGGATATTAGATTAATAGTGTATATCTGTATGTGTTAGCCTGAACACACACTTCGAAGATATCAATATGTAAAGCAGCAACAAGCGGTGTTTTTTTCTGTTGTTGTTGTTGTTGATGTTGTTGCTGTTGTTGATGTATGCCTGTTTTCTTTCTTGTCTTTGGATTTTTGGTTTGTGTGTTTTTTTTTTCTGTTGTGGAGAGGATTAACTGTCTGACTAAATTTGCATGTGTGTATACGGGTCCATACATCTACAATTCGAAGATATCAATGGATAAAGCAACAACCACTGTTGAGACCATATCACCTTGTCTATAGATTAGTTGTGATTGTACTATTTTCTGTGATAATTGGTGTCTGTTTGTCAATATGTTTTTGTACTTTTAAGTTTCTAAAATTAAAAAAAAAAAGCAGTTAAATTACTTTCAATTTTAAAACTATTCATGGTATTTTCATTTCAGATGCATAAATAATACTCTTTACTCAGATGCATTTTATTGATTGAAAATTTGGGTTCCATCATTTTTTCCTGATATTTAAGATTATAAATTTTAAGCAGTCACTGTATTGGCATATTGCTGCATACTTCAAAGAGTTTTAAGCTAGAAACTTTCTTATATGAAATGATTCAACAAGTATTAATTCTCACTGTCATTCTTTTCCATTATTTGACATTTTCAACATTTTAATTTAAATCCAAATAAAATTCCATATAATACGAAGCAAGAGACTTAATTTTTGTCAGTTTCCAAATTTATCTAGTCATAGCTTCATTTATAACATCCACAATAAAAACTAGTAAATATCTGAATTTTAATTTTTTCCCTATAAAAGCAAAAGCATTATTATTCCTTAAGTCACAAGATGTTGTTTTATAGTGTGAAAGTTTTCTTATCATTTGTTCTTTCATTTTAAAATGAAGCTATATATCATCCTGGCAGCCAGTCATCAACTGTTATCAAAGAAACCCAAGGAAAGTTGTCTGCCCTGTTTCAGTTAATGTAAGGACTACTTCATAAATTTTGACTCCAAAGCAGTGAGCAATTATAAACATGGCTCCTGTAACACCTAAAGGCAAACCATATTTTATTTCTAAACTATTAAATGTTACTCAGTGTCAGGTGAGATAGGGCTTGTATGCAAGCCCAGTCCCCCAGAGACTAAGGCAGGCAGATTGCAAGTTCAAGGCCAGCCGGGGCTACATAGTGAGATCTTGTCTAGAAAAACCAAAGTAAGCACACAAGTTATTTAAGCTCCCATGTTTGTTAAGGAAGATGGGTATTTGACTGAATTATAGTCTTACATTAAGGATGAATCAGATGTTGTTTTTCAGGGCTTGAATAGAGCAAAGAAGTATGAAAAATACAAAGAAAAAGCAAGCACTCAGATACCTTCCCCATCTTCATCTGGGTCCTGCAAATGGGCTTTACCAGTTCAGGATATCTTTGTCCATTAAGGACTTTACTCTTCAGGCTAATTGATGAGATGGGCTTCATGAACATTACCTGTGTATGGTCAACCTTGAATACATGTTTCAATGAGTGTTTGTTGTTGTTGTTTTTTTAAATTCAAATAGCAAATAAATATATGAATGTTCAACCTCACTGGTCATTAGAGAAATGCAAATTAAAACACAGAAATTCCATCTCACCCCAGAAAGAATGGCTATCATCAGGAAGTCAACCAATGACATACACTGGCAGGGTTGTAGGGAAAAAGGAACCCTCCTCCGGTCTTGGTAGGAATGCAGACTGTTACAAATGCTAGGGAAATCAGTGTGGAGATCCTTCAAAGAACTAGGAGTAGTGGTCCCATTCAACCCAGCTATTCCCCTTCTGGGTATTTTTCAGAAGAACTGAAAACATCATATCACAGTGATTTATGTGCACCCATGTTTATAGCAGTGCAATTTGTCATAGCTAAATCTTGCAAACAACTCAAATGCCCATCAACTGAGGAATGGATAAAAAGGTTATGGTATTTTTATATGGTGGAGTACTACTTAGCTAGAAAAAGATAAACCGGAGGCTTTTATGAGTAAATGGATGCAACTTTGTTCTTATTCTTACAGTTACTTTGTTTGTAAATTATGGGATAAGCTATTTGAATAATAGATTCCATTGAAATGTTAGGTAAACCCATATAGCTTTGTGCATGAAGAAAGATCTTATTAGGTACTTTAGAAATTTAATTCATTATCCATGTATCTGTTTTGAAAAGCTGCATTTGAGTAAGCGTAACCAACAAATGAATAAGAGTAGGATTTTGCGTTGGCGTTGGCTGTTGTTTTCTATATGGTTAAACAATTACATGTTTTTCACTAAATAACCCTGGCTGTCACAGACGAAAATATCATTCAGATATATATTATAAAGCAGTAGTTGGAGCACTAGTGAGGACCTAATAATCTCTAGGAAAATGTATTACAAAGGGGAAATACTTCATATTTCCTTTTTTATTCAGTGCATGTCTGCAGTACATGTGGATACACGTGTGGGTAGTTGATACAGGATTTTAACACATCTCATTACATTCTATAATCTCTGCCCCACCCCTCCTTCCTCCCTGTTTATATTTCTGAGTGTCTTTCCCATTTGACAAAGAGCTACTACCTATTTCCTATAGTGTCTCTTTTACTTTGTTCTGTTATTTTTATCCTGATATTCTCACAGAAGAGAAACTATGATTTTTAAACGTGTGTGTCTGACTGATTTCCCCTTTGGATTAAAGCTGCATCCATTTTCTTATATATGATTCAAGTTTATCTCTTTTACAGAGTATACATCACTGTGTATAAATGAGATGTGTTTATCCATTTGTTTGTTGATGGACATACAGTATAGGCCTATTCCATGGTTTAGCTATTATGAATCATGCTACCCTATGCCTGCACACACACATATTGTTGTAATATGGTGTCTTCATCTGTTTCAAGAAGATACCAAGGAGGATAACACGGGGTTGGGTAGAAATTCTGTTTTTAACTTTGAAGGAATTGCCATACTAATTTCCATCATGGTTGTGCTAGTTCTCATTCCCACCAATAATGTGGAAATGTTCCTTTTCCCATAGTTTCATCAGCATCTGTTGTTCTTTGATTTCTTGGTGATGGCTATTCTCGAGTAAGATGGAGTTTTCACATTTAATTTGTTTTTCTCTACTGACCAGAGAAGTTGAACACATTTTTTAAACACATTTATCAGCTACTTGTACTTTTTCTTCTAAGAAGGGTTTATTCATTTTAGTTGCCCATTTTTTATTTGGTCTTTTTTTCCAGAAGGTCTAATTTTTTTAAGTTCTTTCAGTATTCCAGCCATTGATCCTTTGTCCAAGGTGCAGCTGGTAAAACTTCTCCTTCTGTAATTTGTCTTCCCAAATTCTCACTGCTTCTTTTGTTGCAAAGAGGCTTTGTAATCTTATATAATGCCAGCTTTTGAATTGGTGTTATTTCTTGTGCATTTAGAGTTCTTTTCAGAAAGTCCTTGCCTGTGTCTCTGTCTTCAAGAGCTTTACCTACCTCTTCTTCCAGCAGTATTAGTATTGGAAGAACAGAAACACTTACTGGAAGTATTTCTGTTCCAGTATTTAGAACTTTGAAATATTTTTATTTTAGGTCTTATAGAATATAGCAGTGAACCCATCAGGTCCTGAATGTTTCTTGGTTGGCAGTGTTTTTCTTTTTATTGCTGCCTCAAGTTCTTTCCTGATGTTGCATTATTCAACATTCTTATGCTTTGGTTCATTTTTGGTATTTTATATGTGTCTAGGAATTTGTCCTTTTCAAGATTCTTCAATTTGTTCGCCTACAATTTTTCACAGGAGTTGCATCAATCTTCTGGATTTTGACAGTGTCTATTGTGATTACTCTTTTTTCATTTCAAATTGCAATTTCTAGAGAAGAACATTTTATCTTTCTGTCCATTAAAGCAAAGTGAGTTTTGAAGTGATTTTTAGAAATCTATTATAGACAGACACAAAATGTTCTAAAATTAAATGTACAAAGACAGCTGATATTCTAAACCTGTAAAAGTAATACTGATCCTAAAGAAGTTTTGATTATATTTCAAAACAAGACAGGGGGCTGGGGATATAGCTCAGGGGGCTGGGGATATAGCTCAATGGAATAAGTGCTTGCCTGGCAAGCACAAGGTCCTGAGTTCAATCCCTAGTACTGCAAAAAAAAAAAAATATCGAAACAAGACATAAGCTTGAAAGAAGATCTAGAGTTACAGCCAGTGAAGTCCTGGGTCTGAGATTCATTTAATTTTATAGGATCTGTTTTCATAGCATACATGAAAGCTACACTCATTACATTCACTCATATGCCTACAAGCTTGATTGCTTTGCATCAGACCCAACCAACCCTAATATTTGCAAAATTCATGACAGCAGTACTAAAAGAGCTCACAAATCACATGTCAAAATAATTACAATTTTAAAATCAATTATTCAAATCATTCAAACATCCATTAAACGTTCTAACTTTCTGTCCTGATGAACATACCTTTCTAAAGATCTTCAACACAGTGGTGCAGCGTGAACCGGTCTTAGGCCCTAGCTCTGCCACGGCTCCCATCTCCTCCTATGTCTGCTGCGATCTGTCATCACAAGGGGCCTGGAACTCAAATGTTTAGACACTCTGACTAGCATCACTTCTAAGTTTCCCTTCAGCACTGCCTTGCCTTGAACCCAGCATAAACTTGTTGGACATAATGGACCTGCATCTACACTACAGTGAACCTACCAGGAGGTGTCTCAGAGAACCTAGAAGCAGCTTGAAGGCCATTTGGGCAAGAAATTTTATAGTTTAGGTGTCAAGATTGCTATATCAAGAGGAATTACAGAGTATATACGCTTTCACCAGTTGTCCATATAAACTCTTTTTCAGGGGCTTGGGGACTATGACCAGACCGTGACCAGAAGAAGCTTTTTAAGACATAAACCCTGTATCTAGAATCTCTAAGGGAAGTATAATGATTTAATAGCAAATGGAGCAGGTCTTTTGAATAAATGAACACTTCAGAACTGTTCTATATCAATTTTTAATGGTTGTGAACAGATACGGGAATGTCAGAATAACATATCAATTACATTTTCAGTAGAAAATTTATATGAATTGCATATAATATCAGTGTTTATAGCTTCAGGAATATCCAAATACATACAAATGCTCTGTTTTATCTAATCATTATTTCTTTTGTTTTTAGGATGTTCCAAGCAATGTTCTAGCTACTATATACATAAAATAAAACAAGACATGAACAACCTCAATAGTACAGAGGAAGCACATAATAGTTGCCTACTATGATACAGGCCCCCATGACTGGATCCCACGACTGGACCTACTGCGGTTTGAAAAGTCAGGGAAATCTTTCTGGAGAAAGTGATTCTGAACTGGAACTTGTGAATGAAAATTTACTAGATAGACGAAACAGTTGGTAAGGAATCATAAACCTCGGAGAGAGCAGAATAGGTTCTGAGAACTACAGAAATCCATTGTCCCAGACACCAATCACATTAATAATTTTTTCTTCCATTAAAGTAAAAGTATCTCTAGAGAAATAAATAGATTCTACATGAATGGACATTTATACCTTAAAAATGTATAAATGATTTTAGTGGATTCTCTTTTCAAATTTTCAAACATTTTTATTGGTGTATGTTTTCCATGGATAATAATCACATTTAAAATGGAAAATCAGTATATATATGATGCATCTTAATCATTGTTCAATGTAATTCGGGTAAATTGAGAAAGAAGTAAACCTAGAAATGCAAGAATGGCCCATTTCATGAAAGTTCTTATCTTTCAAGATAACATGAACTTTAGCTGCAAGTCTCAAAAACCAGGGAAAAGTTTTAGGCTTTGCAAAAGTAAATTTTGTTTATTTCTCTTTCAGTACTGAGGATTGGGTCTAAGGCCTTTACATTGAGCTCTATCCCCGAACATTTTACTTATTAATTTATTATTATTATTATTATTATTGGTACCAGGAATCCAACTGAGGACCTTGCACTTGCCAAGCAGGCACTTATGCTGCTGAGCTATATCCCCAGCCCTATTTATTCATTTTTAAAGTCTTTAAATTGCTTAGGCTCAGTTTGCACCTGTGATCCTCCTTCCTCAGCCTACCAGTGATGGGATTACAAAATAGCACCATCGTAGCCACTGAGTTTGTCTGTAAAGCTTGCTTTAACATTAACACCACAACGTAGATAAGTCTGGTGCAGTGCTGAATGCTGGGGTGCAGGGGAGAGGGCAGGTCTACAAGGGAGCCACGTCTGGGAGGAAAAGGGGATACGAAGAGGCAGAAGTACAAGAGCTTGTGATGTGGTGAATTTAAGAATGAAAAAAAGAAGGACTTAGAGACAACAGTCTCGAGCTAGGTGTCTTGTGCCATCACTCCCTGAGGCTAGAGCATAAGAGGAGAAAGGTCTTGTGGTTATTTGCAAGGAGCCGTCCTGCTCTGACATAAACAAAAAAGGGTGGCCTCTCTAAGGTAAGAAGAAATTCTGCCTGTAAACTGCACTTGGACCTGACCTGCACCACTGCCTCATCCCTGAACCTCTGTCCATCCTACCAGCCCACCTCGCAGGCTATTGTACTTTTGCTCCACAATCGCCTGAGCCAACTCCCTGATACACATGGGACTGGTTCCGTTTCTCTGGGAAACGCTGAATAATACAAGCAGGTATAAACATAGCTTACACTTGGGAAGAAATCCATGTGGGTCTATGTGAAGTCCAGAAACATGGATTATATTATAATCCAGAAGTGAGATCCCTGAGTGGGCATGTCCCATCGCTTTGTGGACTTTTCACCCATAAGGAAGCAGTCAAGGTACAAAAGCCAGTGTGGTATCCTCTGCAGTACAAGAAAAATGCAACTAAGGAATGAAAAAGGACAAAACATGAAAAGGACAAAGGAAACTTCTAGAAAATCTAATAAACCAGTGAAAAACAAAGAAGGGAAGAAAAAAAAGGAAATGAATCCCCAAACAGAAAAAAAAATCTCTATTTTTTAATGGGTGGTTTCCTTATACATTTTGCAGCAAGTCACAGTCTTTTCAACCTAGCCTCACAGTCTGACAGTTTGTGAGGTGCCCCGTCATTCCAGGTGTCGCTCACTTAATCCTAGGTTGTGGCAATGTCAACGGAGACGTGCCCTGGCTCCTGTTGGTAGATGGGGAAGTAATTCCGGCCTCAGATCATTATTGGATGTAGGCTGCAAGGCAAGGGTGCAAGGAATTCACGCCAGCACTTTGAAACCCAGGTTTTTTAAGTGAGGCTAGCATTTCAGTGCAGGGGTGGGTGAGGCGTGTGCTTCTCAGCCTGAGTTTAAACTTCTCAAGGAAACCCCTTCTGGGTTGCTGCTTATCTGTTATTATTTCCTGTGGCTGCTTCTCCTTCAGTCACCTCAGGAAGGCAATTCGGGAGCTCTTATTTGACGTTGTTTTTTAGTTATTCTGAGCCCTTTCCAAAATGGAGCCTGATTACCAGATATAAAAATGCAAATTTGGTCAAAAAGAAACAACAAATTAGGCATTAACTGTTCCTTTCTAATTCGAAGACAAAAATGTAACAACCATTGGTCATCTTGTCTAGTGAAACTCATTATTGTTTCTAATTTTTTGTTTTTATTTTTTATTCTCTTTAATGGTTTGATCAATCTTGAGTTCTTACATCTGATAATCTGAACGTCGCTGAAGATAACAATACGTAATATAACAACCACTGTTAGTTCTTATCATTTTGTTAAGAAACCGTGCATAATTTTTATTATTTTTGCTTTGTTTTGTTTTTGTCTATGTTGATGGAATTTTGCTATTTTTCTTTTTTAATATTCTCTTAAAAATGTAAATAAATGGAGCCCGATTAAACACTTCAGTGATACGGTAGGCGCCTGGACTGGCATTCCCCTCTGGCTGTTACCCACTGTGTGGAAGAAGTCCCCCAGAGAAAAGCCCCGAGCTGCTTTGCAGTTCACAGCAGCTCTGCTCCGCACCACCATGTCTCCCTGCCTCCTCCAGCACCAGGTGCTTATCTTTCTCCTGGGAAACTAGGCTATTTTCTAGGTTACTTTTCTCTCATTGCTGAGACAAAATACTCCACGGCTACCCCTTAAAGAAAGAAAGGTTCATTTAGCTCACAGTTTGTGGAGGTTTCAGTCCATAATCAGCTGGCTCCAAGACACGGTGGCATGGCACAAAGACAATGCTTCAAGGCAGCAGAAGACGGGAAAAGCAACAGGAGCAAGAGGAGAAAGAGCAAGCCACTTTTCCTCTCTTACATTGTGAGCAGGCTGCCACCCCTGAATGGGTGCAGCGCGCATAGCTCTGAGCCCTCCTCTTGCACAATCTCAAGATGTTCACAAAGTGAGGACACTGCCCCCCTGATGAGTTGCTTCATTAAACTTCTGAACTTTTCAGGTTGACACAGTGTATCAACCATTACTCTTCCTTGTTTTCACCAAGGTGTTATTTTCCAGGGTCTGGATTCTGGATCTTGGAGAAGCTGAATGTTGCTGTCCATAACCACTCCATGTTGGACCTCCCATAGGAAGGGTTTTTACACATTCAATTCAATGGTTTTAGTGACTAACATCTTTATAAAATCAGGAACAGGGTGAGCACACAAACCACCAAAAGAAATGCTGAGATTCCAGCACGTAAGTGGATGAATACATTCATAATTCACAAAAGAAAAAATGAAGTAAAATTTAAATACAGCATATTTACATTCTGTATACCAGCATTACAAGCATAACACACAAATATGTTATCTTAAAAATTTAAGATAACCATGCCACTAAGTGCAAGATAAAAATTATGTTCCAATATACATGTATAGATGATGCCAATAAAAATCCCATATTAGATATGATTAGCTATAAAATATTCATAGACTATGACACAGAAATTTCCATTTGTGAAAATAATGCCGAAGAACTATTTATGATTAAAAATATATATATCATGAAAAGTTGAAGGTAATCTGTGCTTATCATTAGTGGATGTTAACAAAACTCTATTTTACTAATTTAGATGTATTTAGATATTTAATTAGTTTTCTATAAAATAGAGATATATTAGTACAACATTAAGTTAAAATATGCTTAGTGTAAGAAATTCTGTTCTTATTCATGTTAATAGTTATTAATATAGGCCTTCATATGAATATCTGCCTGTGTATATTCATACGCATGTGAGAGTTGTGTGCTTATGTCTGTATGTATTTGTGTATAGAGAGCAAGAGAAATAGAAATAGATATTTAATTCACCAAATACCAACTAGTTTGCATGAGTGACCTTTTTGAGTTTCCAAACCCTTTCATTAGGTCTGGATTTACGCTTGTGGGAGGGTAATAGAAGGAAATATGACAAGGTAATATAGCGAGTTATCAAAAAACCCCGTAAGAAAAAATAGCCAAACAAAAATATGTCGTTGTCTACAGTACTTTGTTACTCTCGTGAAATATTTCATGTAGACCAATGGAGGTACGAGTTCTGGGAGAATACCTTCATACACCAATGGCTGCTTCTCATCATTCATAAGTGAACTTGCGGCCCAGTGATCTAAAGTTACAGTTTTTAGATCTTTTTGCAAACAACTGTATTAAACTGAGATATGAACCTTGGATTATGATTCAAAGATTAAAAACCTGAGAATATTCAAATTAAATTAGGAGAAAATAATAGGGGATGAAGCCTACCAGCTGCTCACGTACTTCTCCCCTTTCTTACAGCCTTGGCCCCAGTGGTTATACCATCGTTACCTGATGGGGAGAGAAATGATGGTCATTATCGCCTCATTAAGGAATGGCACGCTTCCCAGGGATTAAGAACAATGCAAAAGGCTGTTGAAAAGCATAACCTTTTCTAAACTCAAGTGACTGACCTATAAATTCCCAGGAACAACAGATGATAGAAGTTTTTCATTATTTTTTAAGTGGATGACTATCTCTGTATGTTATTCCTTGATCTACACTCTATAAAATGAGTAATTCTGATAAATAGTATAAAACCAATATGTTCTTTCTCCTGTCTGAGCATGTGTAAATTAAAGAAGCTTGACTTGTAACCTGACAGTTTATGCCTTTTCTAAGTGGGCCTACTAATTCAATTTTGCTCAAGAATATAAGGTACATTTATTGCACAAGTCACAAATTACCATTTTAGTATTCAGTATTCTGTGGGCAAGTATAATTTAATCTACAATGGCATGTTCATAGGCACTACAGCAGGTCTAAAAATAAAATTATAAAGCAAAAGGCAAAGCAAAGGTCTTCCATTTCTAGGGTATTAGAGAAAATTTCCATATCACAAAGGTTTGAAATAAAAATTTGTCTTTCAGAGATATTACTGAGCCTCCTTTCCTTCACTCCTATCCATTTCTAATCTTATTTTCTCCTTCCTATTCCTTCTGTTAAATTACTTAATTGATTAATTGTCATGTTACCTGTATAATAATGAATTTTAATGTGATAAGCCATAGCATGCAGATTGAATTTCTGAAAGTCTGTTTATCTACACTAATATCATGAAAGGTAAATTTTTCTCATTTTATATGACCCTTTGTACTTTTAGGTATAATTCTCTTTAATAGTTTAAAGTCCAAGAAAACCTATGACTGAAAGTATTTATACCATACAAAGCCCTATAAATATATTTTAATGATGCTACAAGTTAATGAATTCCATTGGTAGCCATTGTAATTGGCAGTGCATTAGGTGCTAAAATGTATATTGAAAGAATAAATGGTTCATGTTGATATGACTGATATTTTCAAGCTGTAAAGTCACTTAGAAAAATGCACATAGTTACCTGGTAACAATTTTAAGCACACTGTCCAAATGGGCAATTAATATTTCTTTAGCAAAACTATGTCTGTTTGACTCTGCTTCCTTTAGGTATAAAATATACAAAAATAACCTTAGCCTATAACTACTTCTATTTCATGTGTAGGACTGAGCTCCTTCTAAACACCACCATTGCCTGAGATACAGAACGTAAGTGGAAGGGAAAAGAGGACAGAGGAGTGCTGAGAACACTGATTTTCAATCAGCCTTCTCAAGTCTGAGGTTCCTGTTGACTCAGTGGAGACGACAAGTAGATAGAACAGTGAGTGTGGAACTCAGAAACAGATTTTTGACTAGATATTCCAGCTAAGATGTGGAGATTTGATCTGAGATAATACATGAGAGTGCACACAACTTACAAAAGATCTGTGAGTGAATCTTTGAAGAATCTCACGTTATAAGGTGATGAGAGAGATCATGAAGATGATGAATTGGACAGTGAAGGGAAAGGAGCAGCAATGGCTGATGTAAGTTCAGCTGCAGCAGGGGTGAGTCCAAAGGAGAAGGTCTCAATGTGTGGAATATCAAAGGGCTCAAAGTAACATAAGTGCTGGACTTTTCCCGTCATATTCGATATTAGGAATTCACTGATACATTTATCCTAGTATTTTACATGGAATGAGAGGAAACAGAGGCAGAAAACATACAAAATTGTGGTGCTCACTAGGCACACAGGTACCCAGTGCTGCTATGCTTTTTCAAAAAGAAAAAAAAAAAAAAAATACAAACCCAAGCCTGCATGTAAGGTTTTGACAACATAAAGATGGCTTTAATGACTGACTGTTAGACAGATTACATACAATTTCCGGGAGAGAAACAATTCATAAATAAGCATTTCTTTAGCAAAATCTGATGCCAACCTGCACCATCATAGATGTTTTAACAAAGATTCACTTAGCTGAAACTCTCCGGGGATGGCCACAATGTATGTTATTCTTTTATCATGTAATCTTTCAATTCCAGTAACTTTAATTGTTCTTCCATTTCCTTAATTTATGTTTTGCATCTTGGCATTTTTGCACATATTACTAAGGTCTCCAGTGATGGCTCATGGGCCAAATGTCCTCCTTTTTTTTTCTCATCTTAAGATTTATGCTTAAATCTTTAATGAATGTTCATGGGAAATAAAACAAAAATATTTAATTTACTCAATTTAACTTAATTTTATTCGATGAGGTAGTGTGTTATTATTGCTTCCATCAGCTTCCCTTCTTCCAGTAAACTGTAGCACAATCCTCAGACTTTTGGTTTGATCCTATGATTCACCTTGATGAACAGAGTATGCAAACATATCAGTGTGCCAACTATACATGCAGCCTGTCTTGGTTACTCTTCTCTCGTTGCTGAGACAAAATACCCAACCCCCAAAATGAAGGAAGGAAAGGTTTATTTAGCTTACAATTTGTGGAGGTTTCGGTGCGTATTCGGCTGGTTCTGAGGCGGAGTCAGAGGGCTACAGTTCATGGCAGCAGAAGATAACAAAGCATCAAGAGCCAAAAGGGAGGAATGGCGGCAAGCAGCCTCTTTCCCTCCCTTACATTGTAAACAGGCGACCCCCACCCAGGGCCCTGTAGCGCTCACACAATAAAGCACCCTGGCTTCCTGCTGAGTCACTCGGCCAAACATCTGGACTCCCCAAGTTGACACAATGTATCAACCAGGACACAGCCATTCACAAGAATTGCTCCAGAGCTTCTCTTACTTTCATGGAAAGAGGAGAAAAATGTCTGGAATGCTTCTTCCCAGCCGTGTCACTATAGATAATAAAATACTACAATTAGCAAAAGTTAGGAGAAAAAATTTTTACTCTGCTACCATGAAGAAATAATATTTTGAAGATAGATGTTTTGACCTGGTTTGAACATTATGCAAGGTATGCACATATCAAAATGTGACATACCACTCCATTGATATAGACATTTTTAAAAAATTTTATGCATTGGTTAAAATTTAATTCAAAGATACATTTATAAATAAAGGTATAAGAGAAATACAGGCTCAGAAACAACCCAACAACATAAAAGTCCACAGAATGCCCCAGAAGGGGGCAACTTCCCCTGCTTAAGTCCCAGAAAGAGACAGCACATGGCACCAAAGCATCCTGCCGGTCTCAGAGGAGCAGAGCCAAGTCAGCACCAGCCACTGTGCCTGTGACAGCAGACGTGTTCATCACTATTGGCAAAAACTAATGGAAATATGTATTTTAATAGCTAGAAAGAGCTTCACGGTGTAAAAAAGAACTAATGGACCAACCTCTGCGAGGTGAGCAAAGCCTAAGTCTTCTGAAGGTTGCACAAACTACTTTCAGTCAATACCACAGTGAGTTCTCAACCAAGGAGACCTCATTCCCTGAAAAGGTTATTTCTAAGTATGTGGAAAACAAGCCAGGGCATTTTTCCTTTCAAAGAATTCCATCTCCTAAAACCCTACAAAGCATATAAACTCCTTTCACTCACTTTCCGCAAATATGTTTCCTTATTTCCATGGATTTAATCTAAATACTTCCCTTTAACCATGCATTTTATTTATGGGAAGCAGGAGATTTCTCCTCATCTCAGTTATTTACTGATTAGGAATTAATTTCACCATGATTAATACAAGTGTAAAACTGGTCTGTACATAAGCAAATAAGTTGGATTTCATAATGCACTTATTCTAGAGCCAGGTACTAGTTTTTCCTAAACTGAGTTTGGAAAGTATGTCCCTAATACAGGGCCAAAAGTTTTGTTATAAATTGGAGACCCAGAGGTTATGCCTGTTATATTATAATGTTTAGTAAAAGATCCATGCAAAAAATGAGAACGTATACCATGTGTAGATTCCAAGTTACAAGACCAATTAAGACACCAACATGGCCTACTTAATAAAATAAATATTATTAATAATAAATCACTCATTTGTTGAACTCTTCCATTAATTTAATGAAACTAAAATACATCCTAGTTAGTTTGAGCTACTGGAACAAAATTTTGTAGACTGAATGGCTTAAATAACAGAAGTTGGAAGTAATTCTGAGATCAGGGCACCATCATGGTAGTATTCTGGATTCTGACAAGTGATCTCCTCATGACTTACAGATTTCCACTGTTTCCCTGTGCCTTCCTATCAGACGCACGCACACACACACACACACACACACACACACACAAACATACACACACATGCACAGAGTTTTTTATTGTAAGGACATCAGTTCCTTTACAAAGCCTCCATCGTCATGACCTCACCTAAATTTAATTATACAACAAAAGCCCTATCTCCAAATACCACCACATTTGTGGTTAAGGATGCAAAATGTTAATTTTGGAGAGCCATAATTCAGTTCATGAAACATGTGTACCAGTCATCTATGTGTAAGGTGCTTTGTTAAACAGTGAGTAGATATTGATAAACAAGAATATAACCTACTCTGTTCTCATGGAGTTTGTGACTTTGTGGAGAAAATCTACAAAAGGAAATGATACAATTTCAAAAGTAGTAACTATGAGAACACGTGAGAGGCCTCTTACCCAGTTATCTGGGGTCAGGGAAGCCTTTATTTAGAAAGGCAGCCATGAAACCGAAACCAAGTGAATGAGCACAGCTAAGCCTGGTGAAGGGGAAGACATCGGAGCCAAAGATAGGCAGAAGCAGAAGGAAGGGAACATGTAGAATCCTTGAGTCAAGACACAGCAAGGGGTAATGCAGACTGGAAATTCAGAGCAGCTGAAGCATAGTCTTTAAAAAATATTACACACTTTTATAAGAGTCTGACGAAAGATATTAAAGAGATTAGTGGTGATCAGATCTTTTTAAGAGTTGATTTACACATGAATACTAACTGAGATCAATTTTAAATTCCTGGAGAAGAAACACTTTGCCAATAAAACCCATTATATATAGTGCCGAAGCAAATTTATTCACTATTAAGCTAAAGAGGAATTTTTAAAATATAAGTCCCTTAAATTGAGGGAGATAGTTTAGTTTAAAAATGTGCATTGCTCTTATGAGCTCGTAATTTCTATTCAATTAATAATCACACTTGAATGTAGCATTCTGTGAAGGCATTGCAGGCACCTGACTATGTGTATAACGGGAACGGCACCAGCAAAAGCCTCTGCGATAGCTTCCCACGTCTCAGATTCTACCAGTAGAATCAGCCACCTCTTCATTACATCATTTTCCAAATACTTACTGAAAATTTACTAGAAGCTGGGCCTTTACAAGTTGAAATAGACCGTGAATAAAACAACCATGCAGCTTACGTTGTGGGAAAGGATGGCAGATCGACAGTAAATACGCCAAACGTGTAAAATATGTCTGTTAAAAAGTGATGAGCGATTTGGAGAACAGAAAAAGAAGAACTCAGTATTCGTCACATATAGACTAGCAGTAGGTGGTGAGTTCAATTTGTAATGACATGTTTACTGTAGTGTCATTAAAAATATAACACTTGAATAAAGTGGAGGGAGGAAATTAACCATGCAGATACAAAAAGAAAGAACACATGAACAGAGAGAGCAATTGTCAAGGCCTAAGAAGAGACAGTATAAAAATCTTAACAAGGGGATGTGTGTGATACCCAAAGTACTAGGACATTGGTGTGGCTGGGCTGCGATAATGAGGTGGAAATAGTGATAGAAGACGAATTCAAAAGGTCATCTGATGGAGGACTCTATAGATTACTATAAAGGCTTTGTGTTTTGGTAGGGATGAAATTCAATACCTCTGGATGGCTTTGAATACATGGACATTGTGATCTGATTTACATTTTAAATTAATCACTTAATATTGCACATATACTGCTTTTCTTGCTCCTGTTTCATTTTTCCTATGAAATATCTTCTGTGAGCTACTAGAATCATCCTGTCTGTGGCTACCTAACTCATACCAAATAAAGAGCATAATCCTTAGTGTATTATGAAAATTCTGTTTTATATTTCCAGCCTCACATGTCATATGCCATTCTTGCTTTGTACCTTATGGTTAAGCCATACCAGATAGAAGTACATCTTAGGATATGTGCTAAGTATTTGGCCAGTCTTCTGTGAGTTCCATCTCCCTGCTCCATACACTTTTAAATAAACTTATTCAGCTTAAGATTAAGTTCAGGTATCTTGTACTTGAAGACTTAAAGATTAGGGCATAGCCAGTTGATGTCTCTAATAGTGACAAAGAGAAAAGACATGATCTTGTGTTTGGTAAGTACAGACTTAAAAATGAGACATATCCTTGAAGCTGGGGCCTTAAATAGCTGTGCAGCCAAGAAATTACTAAAACAGTGAAGATTATTTGCGTAAATAAATCTACACCTAGACATATAATAATCAAGATCTCAGCAATTCATCACAGAATAATAAACGCTGCTAGAGAAAAGAAGCAAATCATCTATAAAGGAAAGCCCATCAGAATCATGGCAGATTTCTCAACACAAACCACCAAGTCAAGAAAAGCTTGGCGTGAAGTATTTCAAGTCCTGAAAGAAAAGAACTTCCAACCCAGACTGATGTACCCTGCAAAACTATCTTTAAAAATTAAAGGTGAAATAAGATACTTCCAAGACAAAAAACAACTGGATAGATTCATGGCCCCCAAACCAACCATACAAAGAATACTAAAAGATATTTAGAAAGAGATAAAAATGACCACATTTCCAAGAAAAATAACAAAAGGAAACCACCAATCAGGGCAGGCAGTTAAACACAAGGTAAAAGTAGGGAACCAACAGCAGGAAAATAACATCACAAAAATAAGCCAATACATATCAGAACCATCAACATAAATTCAATTCACCAGTCAAAAGAAACAGACTGGCAGAGTGGATCAAGACGCAAACTCCAAACATATACTGTACACAACAAACACATTTAACTCAATAGTTAATTCATAGACTGAAAATCAAAGGATGGAAAACAATACTCCATGTGACTGGAACCCAGAAAAAAGCAGGCACAGTTATACTCTTTGCAGACAGTGTGAACTTCAAACCAAGAATGATCAAAAGAGATAAAGAAGGTCACTAAATACTTGTTAGGGGAAAACTGCAAGAGAAAGAGATAACAGTCATAAATACATATGCACCAAATATGGAAGCACCCAAATATATAGGAAAAATATGAATAGATACGAATAACTGAAAAATGAATAACAATTTTAATGAGAGACCTTAACACCCCATTGTCACAAAGAGATAGATCAACTAGACAATAAAGCAGCAAAGAAGTAACAGAATCAAACCAAACTTGTGAACAAATGGACTTAATAGAACTTTACAGAGTATGCCACCCAACAATATCTGAATACACATTCTTCTCAGCTGCAAATGGGACGTTCTCTAAAACAGACCATATACTAGCACATAAAACATGATAAAGTAAGTGCAAAGGAATTGAAATTGTCCCATGCATATTATCTGACCATAGTGCAATGAAATTGGAAATTCATGACAAAACGAACCACAAAAACTCCATAAACACAAGGAAAATAAATAACACCCTTCTGAATAAGCAATGAGACACAAACGAAATTAAAGAAGCTAAAAAATATCTACGCTCAAATGAAAAGGCAGCTAGAACCTACCAGAACCTGTAGGACTCAGTGAAAGCGGTCCTCAGAGGGAAATCTAAAGCAGCAAATGCTTGTATCGGGAAAGCAGAATGAACGCAAATAAACAACCTAACGCTGCACTTCAAGTTTCTAGAAAAGGAAGAGCAAGTAAAGTTCAATGCCCAAAGAAGGGAGGAAATTATAAAGACCAGAGTGGAAATTAACATGACTGAGACTGAGAAAACAGTACAAAGAATTCATGAGTCGGAGAGTTGACTCTTTAAAAGAATAAATTGGATAAACCCCTAGCCAACCTTATCAAAAAAGGAAACAAAAAACTCAAATTCATTCAATAAGGAACGAAAACAGTGAAATCACTACAGATCCTGTAGAAATTCAGAAGGTCATCAATACCTACTTTGAAACTCTTTACTCTTATAGGATGGAAAACACAGAAGAAATGGCCAGATTCTTAGAAATGTATGAATTAGCAAAACTGAATAAAAAAGATATAAAACTGAATATCTCGATATCAGCTAATGAAATTGAAAATTTAATTAAAAACTTACTAACAAACAACAGTGCAGGTCCTGATAGAGTCACAGCTATATTCTGTAAGAAATTTAGAGAAGACTTAATGCCAATATTACTTCTCAAGATCTTTAGTAAAATTGAAATGAAGCAAATCTCCCTAACTCATTCCTAGAGGCAAGTATTGCCCTATACTAAAACCAGAGAAAAACCCAACCAAAAAAGAAAAATACAAGCCAATATCCCTGATGAACATAGATATAAACATCCTCAATAAAATACTAGCAAACAAAATTCAGCAAATTATCAAGAAGATTATATGTCATGACCAAGTGGGATTCATCCCAGGAATGTAAGGATAGTTCAACATATGAAAATAAATAAATGTAATACACCGTATCTATAGAGCCAAAGACAAAACCTGCACAATCATCTCCATGCATGCAGACAATGCTTTTGACAAATTTAAAATCTCCTTTGATATAAAAACCCTACAGAAAATCAAAATAGATTGTCTTTTCCTCCATCTGACCAAAGCCTTCTATGACAAACTAACAGCCAACACCATATTAAATGGAAAAAAAACTGAAAGTTTTTAATCTAAAATCAAGAGCAAGACAAGGATGTCTACTATCAACACTCTTTTTCTATTAGTTCTGGAGATGTTAACCAGAGCAATTAGATAAGAGATAGAAATAAAAGGAATAAGGAGAGAAAAAGAAGTGAAATCATCATTACTCACAGATGACATGATACTCTACATAGAAGACCCCAAATACTACACCAAACAAAATTCAGTGGTACAGCTGGATACAAATCAACATTCAAATATCCATAGCATTCCTGTACACAAGCAGCAAATTCATTGAGAGAGAAATTAGGGAAACCACACCCTTCAAAATAGCATCTAGGAAAATTAAATACTTAAGAAACAATATAACAAAGAAAGTAGAAGATATGTACATTGATAATTATAGTGCTCTGAAAAAAACAAATTGGAGAAGATTTCAGAAAATGGCAAGATATTCCTTACTCACGGATAAGAAGAACAAAAATTGAGAAATTGACCATAGTCCCCATACTGTTATGCAGATTTAATGGAATCCTGTTCAAAATACCATTAGGATACCTCATAGATCTACAGAAAACTTGCTTAAATTCATCTGAACGCAGAAGAGACCTAGAATGGCAAAGGCAATCTAAGGCAATAAAGGGAAGGCTTGGAACATCACAGTCCCTGACTTGAAATTATACTACAAAGCTACTTGACAAAATCAAAATGATACTAGCCAAAAAAAAAGACCTTAGGATGAATGGAACAGATTAGAAGACACAGACACAGCTGCAAGCACATTCAGCCTTCTTATCTTTGACAAAGAAACCAAACATGTTCTCTGGAAGAAAGATAGCCTCTGAAATAAATGGTGCAGGAAAAACTGGCTTTCCACATACTGAAGACTAAACCTAGACCCATGTCTATTACCACGCACTGAATTAAAGTCAAAATGGATTAAAGATCTAAATATTAAAAACAGTAATACTAAATCTACTGGAATAGAAAGTAGGTAGAAATTTTGAAGATATAGGCGAAGGGAGAGAATTTATGAATAAAAACCAAACTGCATGGAAAATACTTCAAGAATCAACAACTGGGATCTCATCTTTTTAAAAACTTTTTCATATCAAAAGAAATCACCAACATAGTAAAAAGAAAGCCCATGAATTGGGAAAACAATTTAGCCAACTTTACCTCAGACAAAGGACTTCTATATAAAACATAAAAATTCCTTAAAAACCAGGCCCCCAAAATTCAAAGACCCAGTCCAAAAATGGGCAGCCTAGTGTAAATACACACTTCTCAGATACAGTAATACAAATGCGAATAAATATATGAAAAAATGTTTAATATAATTGATCATTCAAAAAACTCAAATTAAAACAACACTGAGATTCCACCTCACCCCAGAAAAAATGTCTATTCTCAAGAAATCAGCCGATATCAAAAGTCTGGACGGGCTGTGGCAAAAAAAGAACCCTTCTGCACTGTTGCTGGGAGTGCATACTGATACAACCAATATGGAAACCAGTGTGACAATTCCTAAAAAAGACTAAGATTAATGGTACTATTCAACCCAGCTATTCTCCTGCTGGGTATTTTTCCAGAAGAATTAAAAACACCATACCAGAGAGATATATGTGCCCCCATGTTTATAGCAGCATAATTTGTCATAGCTGAATCTTGGAAAGAACCCAAATGCCCATCCACCGAGGAATGGATTAAAAGGATGTGGTATTTTTATAGAATGGACTACTACTCAGCTATAAAGAAAGGTAAACTCAAGGGTTTTATAGGTAAATGGATGCAATGAGAGACCATACTCAGAAGTGAAATAAATCGGATTTGCACATGTAATCATTGTATTGTCTCCCTAGTATAAGAACATGAAAGAATAAGTAAAACCCAAAATGAACAATAGATATTATGAAAGGTAAAGAAATTGCTCAAAGGAAGGAACAACTGGGATGAGTGATATATATATGTGTGTGTGTGTGTGTGTGTGTATTTATATATATATATACATACACATATACGCATATGCATATACATACATACATACACACACAAACAAGATAGCTAAGATAATTTTACTGCTAATTTTTATTAGTTCATTGAAAGGAGCAGTTAGTGCTTATATTGTTTGATCCAAATTGCATGTCTATATCTTATAATCTGAGCAACTCCTTTCATAATAACAATATGCAATATAATAACCATGGTTAATTCACTATCATCTTGTTTTGAAATTCTGTATCTTTTTTCCTTTCCTTATAATAAAAAAATTGTGAAAGCAGAGAATTAGTAAACCATTGAGGTCAAAAAAAAAAAAAAAAGAATCTGAGATTCTAAGAATGAACTCTGCATTTAGAAATACTATTTCCCCTGGGTATTTGGCACAGGTCCAGCACAATGTCTGAAAGAATATTAAGACTTGTGAACAACAGCTGGAAATCTAGATCAGGCACAGAAGGGAGCATGCATTTATTCCCCCACAAAATACAACATGCTAGGACTAGGAGCAACTAAATACAAACTTGGACTGACCCACACCTGGGCAAATAAATTCCTGTCTGTTACAGAAATGCATACTTTCTGGCTATGGATTCAGGTGATTCTAGACTTCTGTTGCCATAGAGTACCAAGATAATTGAAACAAAATTCTTTCTGGAAATGAGAAGGTTTCTAGAAATCAAATTAGTGCTACCAAAAATTTAGAATGTAATTTCCAATTATTAGGGGCTGGGGGTATAGCTCAGTGGCGTAAGTGCTTGCCTGGCAAGCACAAGGTCCTGAGTTCGATCCCCGGTACCGGAAAAAAAAAAAAAAAAAGAAATTTCCAATTATTAATGATTGAAGATGAGTCTATACAAATAGAAACGAACAAAATATATATGATAAAAATTTGCATAGCATCAAACTTACATTCATACTACCAGAGATGCAAAACATATATCTAGTATTATTAAGTTCAAAGAGCTAAGAAAATGTGCACCCATCTTTATAGCAATGCAATTTGTAATAGCTAAATTGTGGAAGCAACCCTAATGTCCATCCACAGAGGACTGGATAAAAGAACTGTGGCATTTTTATATAATGGAATATTACTCAGCTATAAAGAGGGACAGATTTGGGGCTTTTGTAGGCAAATGGTCACAATTAGACACCATACTCATAAGTGAAATAAATCAGAGGTACACATGCAAGCAGTGTATTGTGTGTCATTAGTGTGGGAACCTGAGGGTGGGAATATAAATTAGGAGGTGTGAACGGAATCTGCTCAAAAGTAAAGAACAGATGGGATGAGGGAATGGAGAAAAAGAAAAGGAGCAAATATGTGTGTATGTATGAATGTATGTATGTATGTGTGTATGTGTGTATGTATGTATGAATGTATGTATGTATGTATGTATGAAGGTATGTATGTATGTATGTGTGTATGTATGTGTGTGTATGTATGTATGAATGTATGTATGTATGTATGTATGAAGGTATGTATGTATGTATGTGTGTATGTATGTGTGTCTGTGTGTATGTATGTATGAATGTATGTATGAATGTATGTATGTGTGTGTATGTGTGTATGTATGTATGAATGTATGTATGAATGTATGTATGTATGTATGTGTGTATGTATGTATGAATGTATGTATGTGTGTATGTGTGTATGTGTGTATGAATGTATATATGTATGTGTGTATGTATGTATG
>PVLD010026440.1:0-22183 GCA_004027595.1 Dinomys branickii | reverse complement strand
GGACCCTCCGCTCGGCTCGCCCGACACGCGCGAAACGTGGGACCGCCGGGCGTCTCCGCCGCCACCAAGCCGATCTCTGTCGGGAATCGCCGGGGGGTTGCACCGTCTCAGGGGGGCGGGAGGGCCCGAGGCGGCCGCGCTCCCACTGCGCCTGGGCCGATCCCCGCTTCTTCCCCGCGGGGATCGTCCCCGGCTCCCAGCATCTGGGACTTTCCCACGTCTCGCCCCGGCAGCCTGGTCCACCCTACCACATCTCCCCCGGCATCTCAGAGAAATACGCCCAGTTTAAACTTCCCAGCCGAGGTTCCGGCATTCACGCTCACCAAGTCTGTCTCGAGCTGGTGGTGTTTATTAAGGAGGTTCGCTCCCTTGCTGCTCACCCGGTCGCCATCTTCTGTGATCCTCAGTGGTGCAGTATTATGTGATAGTTGGTTCTGTTTTCCTGTGGACAAACCCCTGGGTGGTTCCCATTGGAGACTACTGCCAGTAAAGTCCCTGTGAGTACTCTAGAGCAAGCCTCCTATGAATGTGCTTTTACTCCTTTGGGGCACGTGCTTAGGAACGGC
This sequence comes from Dinomys branickii, assembly GCA_004027595.1. NCBI lineage: Eukaryota > Metazoa > Chordata > Mammalia > Rodentia > Dinomyidae > Dinomys > Dinomys branickii. The sequence goes on along the minus strand of PVLD010026440.1, from coordinate 21,617 downwards.
GCCACTGAGTCAAAGACAGCTGCACGCCTAACTTCCTGGGGCACCGCGATGCTGTTTTCCAAGGTGACCGCACTGTTGTACTCTCCCTCAATAAACGCATGAAGGTAGCAGGTGACTTGTGCTGGGGGTTGGCAAAGAGCAGAGAGTAAATATTTCGGGCTTTGCTAGTCGTATGATGATCTCTGTTGCAATTTTAAAATGTATTCATCTCTCTGAAGAACCGGTGCTGGTTTTTGGTTGTTGTTTAGCTTTGTTGCCTTTTTCCTATTTTTGGTCCATTTTCTCTTTCGCTGATTTTCACACCTGTCTTTACTCTTTTCTTCTACTAGTTTTGGATTTAATTTGCTCTTTGTCATTTGTAAGGTGGAAGATTGGCCCACCTATTTTAACTTTTACTTTTAGCAAGCTCTTTAAATTATAAAATTTTTCAGGCTGGGGATGCAGTGCCCCAGCACAGTGCTTACCTGGCAAGCACAGGGTCAAGAGTTTGATTCCTGGTACAAAAACTTTTTTTCCTAAGTATTCCTTTAGCCATATTCCGTACACTTTTGCTGTATTTTCGTTGCTCCTTAGTTAAAATGTTTTCTAATTCTCCTTGTGATTTAAATTCTAACCTAGGGTTCTTTAGAATATGTTGATTAATTTCCAAATGTGGGAAATTTTCTAGATATATTTTTGTATTAATTTCTAATTAAATTTCATTGTGGTTAGATAATATACTTTATAATTTTCTATGCTTTGGATTTTATTCCTTTGTTTTATGCCTAAGTTATAATCTATCTGGGTTAATAGTCCAGAGGTTCTTGAAAAGAGTGTACATTGTGAGTTGGTGGGTTAAATCTTCTATAAATGTCAATTAGCCTAAATTGATTGGTAGTGTTAATCAAATATCCTATATTTATTGATTTGTAGTCACTTGTTCTGTCAATTTCTAAGGATTTTTTTTTTTTTTTGTCTTTTTCAAACAGGTTCTCACTATGTAGTTCAGGCTGGCCTTGAACTCATCTTGTAGCCCAGGCTTGTTCTTGATGTTACTCAGTCATAAAGAAGAAATAAATCATATATAGATATGCAGCTCTTCAGTTGTTTTTGTACAGGAATCAAATTTAGGGCCTTGTGCTTGCCAGGTAGGCTTTTGTCCTGCTGAGCTATATCCTCGGCACTAAGGACTGTTAAACTTTCACTTATAATAATTTTATTTATTCCTTTGATTTCATCAGTTTTTGGTTTATAATTATAAAACATTTAGGGTTTTTTGGTCTTCCTTAAGAATTGACCATCTTATCATTTTAAATATCTTTATATCTAATAATACTCCTTATCTTAAAATCTACTTTGCCAGGCATTATGAAATTTATACCACTTTCTTATGATTACCCTGTATACACTTTTCTACTCTTTTACCTTGTCTACACATTTTTATTCCGAGTTTCTCCTGTACATAGTATATGTTTGGGAGCTACATTTTAATGCATCGTGTTATTTCTGCTTTTATTGAAATGTCTAGTTAATTTACATTTGATACTACAATTATTGGTGGGGTGTGTGTTGTGGTTACCTGTTGCAGCCTCATACATCATTCCCAATGTTTGAGGTGTAGAATAATAACCATTACACCATGTGCCTAGGTTGTGTGTATTAGGGACTCATGAAGAGTACAACAACCCTGTCCCTCCTCTGCTCCATGCTGCTGTGGGCATCAGCCAAGACGGTGGAAAGTGCTACAGGCAACTAAGTTAAGTAAAATCTTATGGACAGACAGGGTTGCGACCCGTAAGGAACCAGTGGGAAGATGAGATACCTCGCAACTGTGGGAGAGACAGGCACCTGCAGCTGAGGGCGAGACCTCAAGACAGAAGATAAAACAACTGTACTCACATACTTCCTAGGGATAAACTAGGAGTATCCCAAGGGAAACTAGGAATCCTAAGGGGTGGATATTCTAAGTAGGTATTGATCACCTTGAGGAAGCCAGGAAGAGCCACTGAGCCAACCCCTTGTGCAGAAAGCACCTGTTCTGTATTCATGCTCGCTTGCTCCGTGACTTGCTTCTCTATTCAACCCCAATTTAATTAATTTTGCCTAAGAAGTTATACTTGTAATATTATTAGTTGACCATAGTTTTGTCCCACCTCATGCCCACCTTGCAATTTCCCATTTTTTCCCCACCTTGGACCGGCCTCAACTTGTGGATTTGCTCTATAAAAGTCTCTAGAAATGGCAGAGTCCTTGGCAACCCTCTCAGGCCTCTTCTGTCTCTCTTGGACAGAAGCTTTCTTTCCCCCAATAAATATATTCTGCTCTTAACCTCCGTTGTCCCTAAAGTTTACACTTCAATTTCAGAGAACACGAATTCATACTGGACATCTAGCAGGATGGGAGTTTCTTTCCCCAGTATCAAAAGGACCAATGCTAGGAGTGCTGAGATTGCATCTTTGTACTGTCTTGATGTTAGGGTAATGTTGACATCATAGAATGAGTTAAGAAAAAAGGTATTCCCTTTATTTCTCGCTTATGAAACACTAAAAAATTGGTATAATTTTTTTCTTAAATATTTGATATAATTTGGTAGTGAATCTATCTGGCTTAGTACTTTCAGTTTTAGAAGGTTATTTATTGTTAATTCAATTTCTGTAATAGATATGACCTATCACGACTTTTAATTCCTTTTTGTTTGAATTTTTGCATATCTTTCAAGAAGTTGGTCCACTTTGTCCAGATTATCAAATCTATGGGCATAGAGTTGTGTATAATATTCCTTTATTCTCTTTGCAGTGTCTATGAGATCAATAGTAATGTTCCCTTTTTAATTTCTGGTATTACTGATTTTTTTCTCTCAAAATTTTCCTAGCCTGGTAAGAGGCTTATCAGTTTTATTGATCATTTCAAAGAAAGTGCTAGATTTTGGCTTCACTGATTTTCTATTTTGAATTTCACTGATTTCTGCTCTGATTTTTCTTACTGTTGGTTCAATTTCTTCTTTCTTTTTCTAGTTTCTTAAAGTAGAAACTAAGATTATTTATTTTAGGTCTTTTTTCTTTTCTGATATATTCTTTCAATACTGTAAGTTTCTCTTAAGCATTTTCACTGTATATCACAAATTTTGTGAAATTATATTTTCATTTTCATGTAGTTCAAACTATTTTAAATATATAAAAGCTTATAAAATGGAATATGTCATTACTATTTAAATTTGAATAGCTTTTTCTTACATCAGCTAAGAATAATGGAGACATTCAGCCATAAAGAAGAAGAAAGTTATGTCATTGGCAGAAAAATGGATGGAACTGGAGATCTTCACATTAAGCAAAATGAGCCAGACTCAGAAAGACAAGTCTCACATGGTTTCCTAAAATGTGGTAATTTAAACAACAAAGAAACAAACAAACACATAAACAGACAGATATCCAAACTGAGCAACTAAGTAGGACTTTTCTCAAAATAAAAAGTAAAAAAGATCAAGGGCTCAGCTCATTGCGAAGGGCCTGGGTTCAATCTCCAGTGCCACAACAAGCAAACAAACAAACGAAATACTGAGGTAGAATGGAGAGTGTTATTAAAGAAGAAAACAAGAATGAAAATAAGGGGGGGGGAGATGAAGGGCACAAGGGGGGGTTCAGGTTGAATATGGTCAAGGTATGTTGTACTGATGCAAGAAAAATACCACACTGAAACCCACTGTTTTGTAAAATTAATATACATTAATAAAAATAACATTAAATAGAATAATCAGAATGAAAGGTTTTATTTTACCTTCTTTCTTATGTGATGGTTCTTTATGTACATCTAGTTTTCTGATCTGTATAATTTTTCCCTGTTTCTGAAGAACTTCTACCATCTCTTACAAGGCACTTTTGTTTGAGAAAGACTTTATTTTTCACTTTTTAATGCTGGTTCTACAGGGTATAGAATTTCAGATGGTTTTTTTTCCTCTCCTACTAGTGAAAGTATATAATTTACATGGCCTCTCAAGATCAATCAGATGTCATTCTTCTTTGCTTCTCTAGAGGAAAAGTGATTTCCCCCCTGCGGTTTTAAGGATTTTTTTCTTTATCTTTGATTTTCTGGAGTTCGAATATGCTATGCTTATGCATATTTGTTTTTGGTATCTGTTCTCAGGCTTTGGGGTCTGCAACGTTATGTCTGAGATTAATTTGGGAAACTCTCAGTAATTAATACTTCAAACCTCACTTTTGTTCCCTCTTTCCCTTCTGTTCTTCATTATATATAGCGATCCTTCCCTGAGCTGTCCCTGGGCTGCTAATGATCCCATCAAGACCTTCATCATTTCTATCACACTATTTTTGATCTCTAGCGTTTCTCTTTGATTTTTCTCAGGATTTCCATCCCTTTTCCTACATTATACATGTGCCCCTGCACATTGCCTACTTTTCCATTAAAGCTTTTAGCACATTAATCATGGTTTAAATTTTTTTCTTGTCTGATAATTGCAACATTCCTACCATATCTGATTCTGTTCAGTGTCTTCAAACTATGCTTTTTGCGTGTTACCACACATTGTAGTTTCTTGTTGAAAGGGGGACATGATGTACCAGACAAAAGGAGTCAGAGCAAATAGGTCGTTTGTAAGCTGAGGAAAAGAAGGGGGAGCATCCTGCAGCCCAGGATGCAGTCTCAGTCTTTTGGTGAACTTACAGCCTTAGAACACAAGCGCTATCGGTCTTTCTCAGCTTTGTACCTTCTCTCCCCCATGGTGAGACAGGATGGCCGGAGGAAGCCAAAGCTGAGTATTTCCCTTACCCCTTTGAAAAGCTAGAGCTGACTGTAATGTGTATTTCTATTCCTCTAGGTCAGGTATGCCTCTGTTAGCTCTCTAGGTTAGGCCGTGATAAAATTTCTCTAGAGAACAGGCCTTGTTATGAAGAATGTAATGCTCTGACATATTTCACAATAGTTTCTTTCTTGCTCCCCTTGCTAGATTCACAAAGGAATTTTTCTCTGATACTTGCTGTGAGGATCTGGTAAAACTCTTGCAGGGAAAACTCACAAAAGTGTAGGACCCCTTCTGTAACTGAGTCCCACGGAGTGTCTAGCAACTGATCAAGCACAGTCTAGGTTTCCTTAGCCCAGTACTGGAGTTTAATGTTTCTACTCATGAGTCTCTGTTCTGATAACTTGTGATTCTCTCTGGGTTTGACTGTTCTCTCGAATATTGGGGTAGCTATTTGCCCTGTGATCTCACTTTTCTGATGAATTGAGAAAATTGTGCAATTTACAGTTTTTAAAAATGTTTTGCCTTTTATCAGAATAGGGTGATGATTTATAATTTCCTTACATACTGGGTTAGACACTGGAATTCCAATTACCCATCTTCTCCACTATTGTTTCCTTCCTGTACTTCCAAACTTCTGTCCAGTATCATCTCTCATTACCCTGCAGTGTTATCATTACCACTTGCTGTAGCACAGACCCACTTGCAGTAAATTCTCTCATCTGAAAATGTAAAGGTGAGTAAATTTTCTCACCTTCTTTTGTCTGAACATTTCTTTATTCTACCTCAATTATGCAATAATTATTTAGATGGATAGAGAAATTTATGGTGATGATGCTATTTTCTTTAAAGATGTTGCTTTGTTGTCTTTGGACTTCTTTTTCCTGATTTGAACAGTTGCTATTGAGAAACTCTCCACTATTCATGTCACTGTCCTTTGTATATATGTCATTATTTGGGAGGGGTTCAAAGTATTTAAAAATAGCATATAAAATATTTTGTAATTTCTTTGTGTGAAATCCTAAAGTCTAGAAGAAGAAATTATGGACAAGAGAGAGAATGTGCATATGTGCTAAGTATTCAAAAGGATCATTTGAAGTGTCCTTATAATCTCCAACTGGAACTGAATGTGGCTGCACATATGGTCTGGAAGCTAGAATAAAGATTTGGCTTAGGGGGTAAATTAGAAATTTGTCAGTCCTTTCTTAGTTATTTTTCTTGTTGATGAGATGAAATCCACAACATCCAAAGTTAAAGGAGGAAAGATTCATTTTGGTTCACAATTTTTAGAGGTCTCAGCCCATGGTCAGTTGGCCCCAATGTAGGGAAGTGGTGCATTGCAGAGGAGAAACCATCCATGGCAAAGCAGGAGAGGCAGAAGGCAGAGGGCAGAAAGCAGCGAGGCAGCTGCAAGTGACCCAGCAGCAGGCTGCTTTCTGCCCCTTACATTCTATCTCCGCTACCTGCCCTTAGAGTGCGTAGCATTCATGCCTACAGGGAGTGGGAACTACCTTCCCATTATCCACACCCAGATCAGTGGACTAGTTTAGTAATCACATACCCTTAACCTCAGAATTGCACAATTTAAACCCAGTGTCATGTACCCTAGATCCAGCCACCTCTAAAATGTCCCACCTATGACCACTCGGGGCTTTGGGGGACAGCTAGACATGAGCCGTAATAAATATACGAAAGGCAACTGAAGCCAGGGGGATGAATAGAGTCACCAAATATGGGTGTATAGCGTCACAAGAGGAAGGCTCTAGATTAGCACTCAGGAATTCTCCAGCATTTAAAAGGCAAGATGCCCGCAGCCACCCAAGTACCTCTGAGATGTAAGAGCCTGCCTCAGTAGGTGTCTGCCTTCTTTAATCTCCTATTTATGTTCTGGGGCAGAGAGAAGCCATCCTTGCCGTGTCATATCATGTTGGAGTTTTTTGCTACACTAATGAGAAAGCTGCATCCTGAGAGAATAGATAGCTTTTAAAAAATAGTGTCAGAGAACTTATGTTTGGGGATAGGATATAAAAACAGTCCAGAGAAGCACACTCAAAGAAGAGACAGAGACTGGAATTACCAGGTCAGGAGTGGAACACAACCATTCTAAAGATGTTAATGTGTTTACAGAAAAGCTCAGCCATAGATCCAACAAGTTCAACAAACCCCACACAAGAGAAATCCAGAGAAAACCATTCCTAGAACATCACTATCAAGTGTATTTATTAAACTCATTTCCTATTGTTATATCATTTTATGCTAGAACGTTTTCAATATTTCAACTTTGAATATATTATTTATATATAATCACAAAAATTTTACATTTTTAATGCATAAGACAACAAATATTTGGTGTTTGTTTTAAAATTGTCTATGTATCCTTATGGAAGACCAGATGTAAGTGATCAGATGTAGCCTGTACCCATCTATTCAGAACTGGGTTTATAGTTGAACTTTTACTTTTTCTATAAGTCAATAAATAGTTGAAAGTATGAATCTATATTAAAATTCCAGCTGTAAAGCCCATTAGTTGGTGCTATGTTTGAATAAGGTTTGTCCTCTCTCAAACTCATATTGAAACTGTGTCTTCAGTGGAACCGTGCTGAGAGGCAGTAATGCCTTCAAGAGGTGATTAGATTGTTAAGAGGGATTAACATCTTCTCCTGGGAGTGGCTCATTCTCAGAAGAGTGTGTTGTTAAAAAGCAAGTCTGATACTCATGCTTTGTCTCCTTTAAACAAGCTGGCTCGCTCTGCCACTACTCCAGCGTGCTCTAACACTTCCTGAGGCCCCAACAGGTGCAGCCACACAGTCTTCGAGCCTGCAGAGCTGTGAACTAAATAAACTTCTTTCCTTTATAAGTTACCCAGCCTCAGACATTTTGTTACAAGCTCAGACAGACAACACACTGAAAGTGTTGGATAACCCTTAGATAATTCCTGCCTTTTCTTCCCTGGAAAATGGAAGCAACAGTACTTTCCTTAAGTGGTGGCTGTGATGATTAAGATGCTCTAGTATCTAATATATGTTTGGTGCTCTATAAATGCTAATTTTCTCCCCACCTCCTTTCCCTTCAGCCTCAAAGGAAGCCATGAGAAAAAGAAGTGAAAGCCATCAGCATAAAAACCCTATAGAAAATAGGAACAGATGGTATTTACCTCACCCTGATAAAAGTCATCTATGACAAACCTAACAGCCAGCATCATACTAAATGGACAAAAACTGAAAGCTTTTACTTTAAATTCAGGAACAAGACAAGGATGTGCACTGTCACCACTCCTATTCAACATAGTTCTGGAAACATTAGCCAGAGTAATTAGATAAGAGATAGAAATAAAAGGAATACAGATAGGAAAGGAAGAAGTAAATAATCATTATTCGCAGAAGACATGATATTCTACATAGAAGATCCCCAAAACTCCACCAAAAGGCTTATGGATTTAATAACCAAATTTAAGTAGTGTAACTGGATAAAAAGTCAGCAGTCAAAAATTGACAGCATTCTTGTACATAAACAACAAACACACTGAGGGAGAAATTAGGGAGACCACATCTTTCATAATAGCATTCAAACAACAAAATACTTAGGAATCAATCTAACAAAGGAAGTAAAAGATCTTGTGAAAATTACAGTACTCTCAAAAAAGGATCAAAGAAGATTTCAGAAAATGGAAAGATATTCTTTGCTCATGGATAAGAAGAACCAACATTGTGAAAATGGCTATACTGCCAATATTGTTGTACAGATTCATTGCAATCCCAATTAAATTATCATTAGTTTACCTCACAGGTCTAGAGAAAACATTCCTAAAATTCATCTGGAACCAGAAGAGGCCTAGAATAGCAAAAGCAGTCCTGGGAAACAAAGGAAAGGCAGGAAGTCTCACAATCCCTGACTTGAAATTATACTACAAAGCTACTGTGATAAAACCAGCATGGTACTGGCAAAAAACCGGGCCTGAAGATCAGTGGAACAGATTAGAAGATACAGACACAACTGCCAACAAACTCAGCCACCTTATCTTTGACAAAGGGGCCAAACATGTTCACTGGAAGAAAGAGAGCCTCTTTAATAAATGGTGCTGGAAAAGCTGGCTCTCCATGTGCCAGAGGCTGAAACTAGACCCATGTCTATCACCATGCACTAAACTAAGATCAAAATGGATCAAAGATTTAATATTAGAACAGAAACACTAAATCTACTGAAAGAGAAAGCAGGTAGAAATCTTGAAAACATAGGGTAGGCAGACAGTTCATGAACCAAAACCAAACTGCACAAGAAATACATCAAAGAATCAACAACTAGGATCTCATCTTATTGAAAAATTTTTGCACATCAAAAGAAATCACCAACAGAGTAAAAAGAAAACCCATGAATTGGGAAAAAATGTTTGCCAACTGTCCTTCAGACAAAGGACTTCTATCTAGAACATATAAAGAATTAAAAAATATCTGGGCCCCAAAATTCAAAGTTCCAACCCAAAAATGGGCATGTGAGATGAATATACACTTCTCACATGAAGAAATACAAATGGCAAATATATATATGAAAAGATGTTCAACATCAGTGGTCATTTGAGAAACGCAAATGAGAACAACAGTAAGGTTCCATCTCACCTCTGAATGAATGGCTGTCATCAAGAAATCAACCCATAACAAATGCTGGTGAGTCTGTGGGGGAAAAAGGAACCCTTCTCCACTGTTGGTGGGAGTATAGACTGGTAAAACCACTATGGAAATCAGTGTGAAGATTCCTCACAAAACTAGGATTAGAGGTCCCACTTAACCCAGCTATTCTCTTTCTGGTATTTTCCCAGAAGAATTAAAGCCATCATACCACAGCCATATATGTGCACCCATATTTATAGCAGCACAATTTGTCATAGCTAAATCTTAGAAACAGCCCAAATGCCCATCAACTGAGGAATGGATAAAAAGATGTGATATTTTTATACAATGGAGTTTTACTTAGCTATAAAAAAGATAAACTTGAGGCTTTTATAAGTAAATGGATGCAATTTGAGACCATATGCATATGTGAAATAAATTGGACCCACATGTATAAACATTATACTGTATCCCTGGTGTAAGAACCTGAAAGAGTAAAGAAAACCCAAAAGGTACAATAGATATTGTGAAGGGGAAAGAAACTGCTCAAAGGGAAGGAACAACTGGGATGAGGGGAAGGAGAGAGAGAAACAAAGAAAGAAAAAATATATATAGAGGGACGGATAGCTGGGATAATTGTACTGCTGATGTCTATTGTTTTATTGAAAGGAATAGTTAATGATTAATGTTTGACCAATTTTGCATACTTGTATCTGGTAGTATGAACAACTAATCTGAAGACAACCACATGGAATATAACAACCACTGGTGAATTCCTCCCATCTTGTTCAGTGAAACTCTGTATTGTTTCTAAGGTTTTTAAAAATTATTTTTATTCTCTTATTTTTATTATTTTGTTATTATTTTTTATTCTGTCAAAGATTTGAGCAATCTTGCATTCTTGCATCTGGTAATCTGAGCAACTTCACTAAAAATGACAATATGTAATATAACAACTACTGTTAATTCCTATGGTTTTGTTTTGAAACCCTGTTTCATTTTTATTGTTTTTGTGTTGTTTTGTTTTTGTCCTCATTGTTGTTATTTTGTTATTTTTATTATCTGTAAAATAAAAAAATAAATCAATATAGGATGAAAAAAGCAAAAAAACAAGTCATCAGCTATATCCATAATGACACCATTGAAAGAAATTTCTATGGAAGAAAGAAAGGTCTGTGGAAGTGACTACTGTATATACTTACACTTTTATCCCCTTTGCTTCTTTTTAACCCTACAGTTTGGTGTAGAAAGAAGGAAGAAATTGTATTCTACTAAAGTTGGTCATTTTGAGCTGATTCCGTTGTTTTACAAAATTCCTCCAAGCAGAGCACAGCATCTTGCTGCTACTGTTCTATCTGATACCTCGTTTAGAGAACAGCCTCAGGGAGAGTGCTTTCCGCAGGCATCCTTTGTATGTGCAGAGGGTGGAGAAGCACTCAGGGAAAAACAGTCGGGTTCATAATGCCAAGGGGCTGGCAGTGCCTCTGGCTTCTCTTGCTTCTGTAGCACCCAGTTCTGGCTGAAAGAAAAAGAGAGGCACATGCGCAAAGTGAGCTTGGAATGTGAGAGTGAAGAATCTCTGATTGCTCCATGCACAAGAATTCTTTTTCAGAGGTTTACATGGCAATCCAAGAGCAGCACTAATTCTGAAGGCTGTGTCAGTATTCCACACATCTTGTTAATGTTCAGATGCAAAGTTAAGTGGTGGCATCCTGATTAGCTGACTCTGTGGGGGGTAAAACAGCTTTACTGTGCCAGCTGCTGATTTCCATGGTATAAATTCTGCCACCAGGGAGGATTATTAGCTACCAGTGTGACCTCACTGAGTGTGGGTCTAGAAGAGCCATGAACCGGCCACTTTCTTGAGATGTCCAAGCTGGCTCCAGCCCCTCACCGAGCTTCAGGCTCCTGGTTAGGGATAATGGCTTTTGGCAAATTCAACACTTGTTGAAAATAGCCATCATCAACTTCTAGAATTCTCTGCCTTTCTCTGGCCAGCATCTTGGCCATTGTTTCTCCAGCTTTTTGAAGTGACTCAGAAAATCTCACTGCTGTGGACCCCAGACTCTTTGACACCATGAAGATTGACGTCTTCATTTCATTTTGCAAAGGAGTGCCCAGACATTTACTACCTGGTTGCTGCTGCCTCGTACTCTCTGTCCCACTGCCCCCTCCCACCTCCTGTGACACATTCCTGAAAATGCTCCAGGAAAGAAAGGTTGCAGCCTTGGCACATCAGCATTTCTGATTGTGCAATATCCTTCCTGAGAAACCCCACTCTCCAAAGGCAGTCACTCTGACACAGAACTGAGAAACGGGGGACAAGTCAGCCCCCAGGGGCAGGCAGCACAGCAGGCCGGACGGTGGTGCAAAGGGACACAAGAAATCTACGGGAAATAAAATCTATGGGTATCTCACCAGTTCCATGGATTCAGAGAAACCGCCAAAGGGCTCATGGTAAAGAAGGAGGCGAGAAGGGAACTTTCCTAAATACTCTACTTTTATATGAATTACTTTTTGCTTATTATAGAGCAAATTCACAACATTATCCCTCTTGTTCCTCATGAGACAGCGTAAAGATAGTGTTCCTATACTGAGTATAACAATAGTTTATAATACACAGTACAATAAATATTAATATTAATCTAATAAACATTAGCATTTCCCCTAGACAGATGAAGAACACCAAAATTCAGAGAAGGCAAATAATTTGCTTAGGGTTACGTGAATGTGAATGACAGAGAGAGACTTGAAATCCACTTGTTTGACGCCAGGCTTGCGTTCTCCCTGTCTCTCTGTCTCTGTGTTTATCTCTCTCTCTCTCTCTCTCTCTCTCTCTCTCTTGCTCTCTCTTTCTCAAACTGTGTGTAAATGCAGTGATTTCAGAAGGTTTCTTTTAGCTCCAATTATTTAATCACATATGCTAAGTGGAATCAAGACTATCAGAACTTTTAAACAAGTATGAAGTTGCACTGTATTCTGAGGAGGTCCAGTGGGCTCCTGAGGCTGGAGCTTCTCAGAGGTGTGGTCAGCAACACCTCACTTATCTACTAGGGCTGACAGTGCACTGATAATGCGCAAAAATGAAATATTTATGTGTTTGTTCACATATCCTAAATCTCCAAATTTTAATGAGATCTTTTAAAATCATGTTGCAGATCGTGCTGTGTTCTTAAGCAGAGAATGCCAAATATAGCTTATTTAATACTTTCTGGTTGACAAGGGAATAATTGTCAATCCCCATATTTTTAGATGTTTTCCTCTAATTCCCAACCCTCTTGGGTCTACACAACAGGTGTGCACATGCTGTGCCTTGTGGGGTTCCTGTTTGTTTTGCTTGTAACGGTGTGTTACCTTCAAGGGCTTCTGCCCCTCTTCTATCTTGCTGATCACAGCATGCTATGGACAGAAGAATGAATCCAGACAACCACGTAGCTTAAATTTGATGACCAAATAGGAGTAGGCAGTTTTTAACTGTTGTACAGCGAACACTTTCTAGCATCTTTTCTCAGGGGTGTGATAAGGCTCTGGCCATGCCTCTCAGATCCTATTACTAGGTCAGTTCTCTCTCTACTGAGTTACTGAGAATGCTGGTGATCAATAGCTTGCAGCCTCACCTTCCCCTTAAGACTTACCTGGGCCTACAGAAGCTGCTGTCCCATGCCCCACAATGCCTAGGAGGGTGTCCCTCCAGCTCTGGTACGGCTTGCAGCCAGCTACTTATGCAGAGTACAAAGCATAGCCCTTCTTGCCTCAAGGTGGGGAAGATTTGGAGGCCAACTTTGTTACCGATCTTCCCATGGGATTGTGCTCAGGCTGAACTGCTGCTGAGATCACACCTGGCTTTGCTTCTCCCCTGCCCTATCTTGTTTTCCACCCCTTGTCCAAGGGTAGCACTTGCCAAAGACTCTGTGCCTCAGTCTTTGATTCTAGGGGTTCTCATATGAGGTAGGAGGTTACCCCCAATCCCTCCTTTTCATGGTCTCAGCTGTAATCTGGAGGGTCAAGACACAAAAGCACCCTAGTCCTTTCTCTCTCTTTTCTCCCAACCCAACATTAAGACAGGGGGCAATCTAATATCTTAGTCACTTTCCCATGGCTCGGACAAAATATGCAACAATCACAACCTACTGGAGGAGAGGTTTATTGTCGATTATGGTTTTAGTAGGAGCAGCCCATAGTTGGCTGGTTCCAAGGCAAACATGGCCTGGCGAAGGGGCACAGTGGAAGAAAGCTGCGGAATCCATGGCAGCAGAGACAAAGGAAGGAGGAGCCAGAGGCAAGAATACACCCTTCCAAAGGACATACCTCTGCGACCTGCCTCTTCTAACCAGGCTCTGCCTCCCAACACATGAAAGACCTAAACCATAACATCCAATCACAGCAGAAAGAGTAAAGACAGAGGGAAGAATCATTTTGCAATACATCAAAAAATCCTTCATTCAGATGATGCCTTTTAGAGTACCAAAAAGACAAAAAAACATAGACACATCCTTTCTCTCCTTAAGTTCACAGACCTGCGAAGAAACCAAGTAAAATGGATAATTATTCCATATTATAATGCTATCATTTCTTCAGCATCTACTGTGTGCTTAACCCAGCACCATGCTGAGCTGAGGCAGAGAGCCCTGACTCAGCAAAGAAATGTATAGCTTAAAGGTGGAGAAGACATGATGACTTTTAGTTTGGAAATAATTCTGGTAGGGTTGATGAAGGTTGGAGTAGGTGTTCAAATTGAACGACAATGTCTTGAAAGGATACGGTGTTTTTGAGGGAACTGGGGAAGAGTTTATCTTGTCAGGAGATAAGGAGAAGACAGAAGAATGCAGAGATTAGATGTTAAAAGCTTTATCTGCTAGGCTAAGAAGTTTGGGTTTTAGCCTGTAGGTAATTTGGAGCCAAGAGAGCCTTATAAACCTAGCGATGTGGATTGGTTACCTCAGTAGAAACATGACTGTCATCCGAAGGGCAAAGAGGGAAGGGAGGGAGGGGTGAGTGCTCACAGCACCATCCATGTACAGCGTGACAGGCAGATGTCCACATTAGGCCTTTGTGTGCAGTGCACAAACTACATAATGGTCTACAACAGCTCTAATGGCCTGTGACTCATGACCTGACTTACTTCTGGTACCGGTGACCTAATATCTGTTTTCCAGAAGTAAAATGAACCACTTTTAAAATTCTAATTCTTGAAAATTTGATTTGTAGAGGAACCTACAACTCTCCTGATGGATGCTTCCTGTGTTAGAGGTGGGGGACTACCAAGAACCTACCAAGAATCTGTCTCTGGGCTTTGCATGCTGTCACTGTTGACTGAGAGGCCACAGGTGCAGATTCATTCTTTATGACCCACCAAAGCTTTGTCTTGAAGGGGAGGCAGAAGGGAAGAGGGAGAGCTTGGAAGAGAGGTCATAAACTCACTGTGGCACACTGAGGTTATGGAAGTAGAGGCACGGGTAAGGAGGTAATGAATCTACATTTTCTTTCTTTCATAATATTGCAGTGGGCAGGCACTGTCTGCTCAAATGCACTGCACTCATACATAGTACCAAGTGTTCTGATTATTAGTCTGAGGAAAATAGATTTCCCCCGTGTGCAGACTGATTCCCATCTTTTTCATGTTTCTCCAAATAATAATCAGAAGAGAGGAACAACAGTAATAAACACTGTTTGAACAGTAGCTCTGTGCCTAGGATTATGTCTAAGAGATTTGTTTATATTTCACTCATTCAATTCTTCCTCCAAATTATGATGGAAGTATTATTAACAGTTAATTACTATAGAGTAAAAATGTAAAGCATAGAAAGTTTAATAATCCTCTCAAACTGCTTGTGAATGGTGTGCCAAGGTCAGTCTGCTTTGTTCCAAAATCAATACTTAACCTACTGTTCTATGTGATGTTCCCAGCCATAGCTGCTCACTGTTTCCTGCACCACTTCAGTGTGTTTCATCCATTCATTGCCAAGTGACCTTCATTCACCTAAGTGATCTTGAGCAACTCCTAGGTGGATTGTGCCTCTGTCCAGTGGAATTTTTTCCTACACTGATTTCTGTCTTCTTTAAACACCACTGAACTTTCATATGAGGGAGTAAATTTTATCATAAACAGATTTGTATTTTTCTCTAAAGGTGTAATAGTGAATTTATTTTGTTTTCTCTCCCAAAAGGTTTTAAGCAATTTCCTGGTAGAAATTGAATCTTCAAATCGCCCACCAACTCCTCAGTAGCACCTAGCACCCTGTTGAGCTGAGCCAGGGAGCCCTGACTCAGACCTGACACCAGTGGGGCGAGCCCCCGCCAGCAGGGCTCTTCTGTGTAGGAAGAAGAAATGCATGTGTAGATCTGATAAGTCTGGGTGGGATCTGGAGAAGGTGCTGTCTTGTTAGAGAGGATCAGCAGTGTTTACCATTCCCATTCGCAGAAGCAAGCCAAGATAACAGGCGGAGAGCTTGCGGACAGAAGTTCATGAAGATCATCGCTTGACAGGTCAGGGTAAAGGTCTCTTTCTTTCACAATATGTGAAAGGTCAGGAAACGTGTGACCAGGTGTTTTGTGTTCATGGCTGCCTGGGAAAGATAATTCTGTCTGCTCGATAAGAACATTGTGCTCCACACATCAGGTTGTTTTCTCAACAGCTATTTTCTGCCTATAAAAACCAGCACTGCTGGCTCCCAACTTCTTTCCACAAATCCCCCTGGGCCACAAACAATAACACAAGGTATCTTATATTTATACAAAGCTGCCCTTAGAAAAGCTCAAGGACCCGAATGAGGCTTGTTTTTACATATAAGGATCTCTTATACAATCCCAAGGACGAAAGTGGCAGAGGGTGACAACTGGGCTGTAGCACACAGAATACTGATGGTCGAGCCCAGGACAGGAAGTCCACCTTCCCTACTTCCTGACCAGAATTCTGTACACTGGGCAGCCCTGCCTTGTCAGAGATCCCAGAGGGTTTGAAAGCCCAGAGGAGACAACTATAGGAGAATGACCGGGAGAGAAAGTCCTTCTTTGTGAGCGGCACTCTGCAGTCTCGTTTGCCCTTAGTGACTGCAGATTTCACTGAGCAGGATTCTGCAACTCCCCGAGTGAGCGTGCTTCATGTTTTCTATTGGACTAAGCCTGGGGAGAACTCTGTCACCCTCCTCAGAAGTGATGACTAAACTGCTGTAGATTCTAGGAGCCTAGATGGCTTGAGGAAGAGGAGCCATCTGAGCAAATGACATTCTGTAACTATTCACACTTGGGTACAGATATGATGAAAGCACAAGCCCACCAGTCAGTCCACGGCAGAGAGGTGGGCTAAAGGGATCTCTATGAGCAGCGTGTGAAGGCAGTGGCAGGGCAGTTACTTCTGACAGGGAGTCAGAGTCAGGACTCAAAGGGCCTTGAAGGGGCTGGGGATATAGCTCAGTGGAATAAGCGCCTGCCTAGCAAGCGCAGGGTCCTGAGTTCAATCCCCAGTACCGCCAAAGAAAAAAAAGAAAAAAACAAAACAAAATCAAAGGGCCTTGAAGAGGAGATTGAAGGATTAATGGAAACAGTTTTAGGAGATATTTTCACACTGCATTCAGGTGGTAGTTCCATATTAAAGTCAGTGAGGGGTCTTCTAGAAAACACTCCATCCCTAAATAATAGATTAAATTGATCTGATGCAGCCTTGGCTTTGGTATTGCTTAAGAGCTCTGCAGATGATTTTACTGAGCAACCAAGGTTAGAGTGAGACCATCTTGTTCCAGCATCCTGTGACCTGGAGCAGGGCCCACTGAGGGCAATGTGAGCCCCCCACATTTCCACTGTTTCTTCCCACTCCTGCCCACCCCTCTGAAGAAGTCTTAGCAGGAGGGAAAACCTCCTTTTTGACAAACTGAGCTTGACTAAAAACCCTGGCTCAGGAGCCAAGTGGCATGGGTTCTACCCCAGCTCTGCTGCTTTGTGCATCACATAGGGAGGTAAAGCGAAGACCTTTAGGGTTATTACTTGACAGACACTATGCTAAGTACTCCACACATCTCTGAACCTCAATTTCCCCATTTGTTGATGTTTGTAGGTCAGGGTCCATAGGTTGTAAAGTCCATTTAATCGGTAATGACTAGAAGCTTTCTTAGAAAAATATATAAAATAGAACAGAAGTGCACTGCATAGAATGGGGGCCACTGTTATCAAGTAAAAGTTTGTGTCAGCTGTGTGTGCACTGTGTCCCGCGTCATGATGTCAAATGCATTTCATGATGCGGTTTAGGAATGGAGCAGTCTGAGCGTGCTCATTTTGGCAGCCTGTGAACTAACACTGGAATGAGACAGGGAAGATCACACAGCTACTGTGCAACAATAGCACACAAACCCAGGGAGAATTTCATACTTTTTAATGCTATGTGTTTTTTCCTACAATAAGAAAAAGTAAAATTTGAGAGCCATGTGGCCACAGGCTCTCTAGAAATCCCATCCATTTGCTCTGCTGTCCATGACAGCCCCAACTTCCTGTGTCCCTGTTTTTCTGGGACCGCTTTTTAGTTCATCCTGGATAATTCTGGCCTGCCATTTATGTTTTCTAAGAGGGAGTCGGGATGGCATAGTGCTGAAAAACACCCTTTTTAGTTAATTAAGTCTGTTTGAATTGAATTTTTTCACCTTTTAATCAAATGACTTAAGTGATGCCCACAGTGTACCTGAGCCTAGGTTTCCCCTAAGGGTGACCACACCCAGGACACACAATAATTACAAGATTAGATGGGATGTTGTAGGTAAAACTCTAAAGTACAACTCATCTCGCTCCTGGCAAAAGCTATTAGAAACTATTACTCAACTCTACCTTAGCCAGACATTCAGGCACAGGCTATAATTTGATGCCTGTATATACAAAATCGTAAGAACCTGATGCTTAACTGATTGGGCGAAACAAGGATTCCAGCCTCAAGCAGACCCTGACTGACACTGTAGAACAGCCCTTCCTTGTTGTCGGGTCCCATCACAGTGTTGGCCTTGGGAAGAGGGTCGGGTGCTCGCAAGTACCCTCCACCCACTCATGCCCTTCAGCCTGTCCTCTGCAGGCCAGCTGGACCTGAGGAGCCCAGGCAGAAGGCGGCAGATCCTGGATACCATTTGCTCCAAGGATCAAAAGAGCTATATTTTAGTGCCATCAAAATCAACAGACAGATGGAAGCTGAGGCTCAGATGCATCACAAACTGAGCATCTGCCTGAAACATTTCAGAAAGAAGCAAAGAACAGAGAAATAAGAGTGAGCTGCATGGGGAAACGGGAGAGGGGCATGCAGACGCGAGACTGGAAGTGAATGGCTGTCATCAAACAGCATACGCATAAGCAGCCCAGTAGGTCCTAATCGCCCCCCAAATAGGCAAGGAACCAAGGCGCTGCCTTCTAAGTGATTCATCTCCGGAAATACCCACTCATCAACTACCAGAGCTTCTGTGTCATAGTTTCCCCAGATTTATAGTTGGGGATCCTGTGAACTGGATCATCGATTCTAGAGTGAGATAAACAGCAATAACAGTAACCCAATCTACTCCTCCAAGTAGCTACAAAGGCATTAGCTGCCTTGGTGGAAGCTAGCCAGTTCCTGGAGAGTGGAAAGAAGTCCATTCATCATGGCGGAGCCTCACACCAGCCAGGTCCCCTGGGGCATTTAGCTTTCTACTGAGCAGACAGTGATGGAGAAGGGGCGAATGATCCCTAAACAGACACATGGCAAGGGGGCAGGAGGAAGCGTCGTGGAGCTGCACAGGAACAGCACCTTCCAATGGTAAGAACAGAATTATGATAGACATGCAAAAAGAAGAAACAGCAAGACTGCTGAAGCAGCATTAGTGTGTGCGCGCGCGCGCGTGTGTGTGTGTGTGTGTGTGTGTGTGTGTTGCTGGAAGAAAAACTTGGTTTGAAGCTACGGTGACAAAGAAAATGTATGTGAATAACATGGTCCCACCTAAAAATATGTTTCTAACGCAATCGTTTTTCAGGAAAGAAAAGGCAAGGATGCCTGGAAATAGCTGCGTCTAATCAGCCCCATCCCAGGCAATCAACTGAGGTCCAGGAAATTCCATATGTGGCCAGAAGAATAGACATCCTGGAGCATTTTGCTGCAGCTAAGATTAGCGGAAACAGCCCCCCATCGGCGCTGCGAACAAAGCACGGAGGACGAGGAAACGCGGCGGGTCCCGCCTCCTCCGTGCTGGGAAGCTGGGAGCCCCGCGGGCGACAGCCCTGGAGCCGGGGCCCTTCAGAGGCCTGGCTGCCCTGGGGTCCTTTGTTCGGAGTCCATATTCGACAGCAGCACACAGCAACACACCTCTCCCAGGACAATACCGAGAACAAGAGTGATGGGGCCCAGAGCCTCTCCCAACCCAGCCTGACATTTTGTTTCTTTAAAGTGCGTGTTAACATAGCAATGGTTTGTGGTGAAGTACGTTTTGGGTCTTATGAAAGAAATCTTTCCCTCGCTAAAGGCCCGTATTCTCCTCTATTTTTTCTAAAAGATTTAGAGTTTTCTCTTTCAGAATGAACTACCTCTTCTGTATGGGATTGAAAGACGTAAAAAGCACAAGGGAAGAGAGTATGGAAACAAAGAATCTCTGCTTGCCAAAACTGCCGGAGAGAGACTCAAAGAAATCAGCCAGGAACTCGGAGAAAAACTTTACAGGCCATCTGACAAAGGGCTGGGACTAAACCTACAGTGCCCACAGTCTATTACAAACTGCCCCTAAAGCAGGACAAAGCAATTTACAAAGGAAATACAAATGACTACTAATGTGCTAAAAGACGTTCAGTTTCATTAATAATCAGGTGAATGCAAATTAAAATCATAATAAGATACTTTATACCCACTTGATGGGTAAAAGAAATCATGAAATCTGACAATAGTAAGTATTGATGAGAATGTGGAACAGTCGTACTCTTACAGCAACTGGAAATAAGTACAATTTCTTTGGGATACAATTATCCAGCACTGGTAAGGCTGACACTTCTGTGAGCCAGAGGTTTCTCTCCTTGGTGTGCACACTGGAGGAAGGGCTGGATTGTGTGCTCGCTGTGCACACTGGAGGAAGGGATGGGTTGTGTGCTCGGTGTGCACACTGGAGGAAGGGCTGGGTTGTGTGCTTGCTGTGCACACTGGAGGAAGGGCTGGATTGTGTGCTCGCTGTGCACACTGGAGGAAGGGATGGGTTGTGTGCTCGGTGTGCACACTGGAGGAAGGGATGGGTTGTGTGCTAGCTGTGCACACTGGAGGAAGGGATGGGTTGTGTGCTTGGTGTGCACATTGGAGGAAGGGATGGGGTGTGTGCTAGGTGTGCACACTGGAGGAAGGGCTGGGTTGTGTGCTCAGTGTGCACACTGGAGGAAGGGATGGGGTGTGTGACAGGTGTGCACACTGGAGGAAGGGATGAGTTTTGTGCATCAGGAAATATCTGGAAGACTGATGATACAAGCACCATTCACATTAGCAAACAGGCAAGCAGAGTTAAGCAAATGTGGTTAGGAGACTCTTAACTAATATTTTTGCCAATATTTTTAGAAAGAAGAGTATGACAGACACAAAATTCAGGATGATGGTTGGGTGGGAAGGAGTGTGGACAGGAACTAGTGAAGGGGACCCAGCTAATTTCAGATGCATGGTTATTATCGGGACACCTCCGCTGAGTAGAGGGTCAGGGTGGGTTCTTGGATATTGCATGTATTTCATGGTAGGTAATGAATATTGCGTGATAAATTTTAATTTATAAAACTCATGAGTGAACAAAACAAAATTCTTTATTAGTTCAGTGACAAGGAAGTAAGAAATCTTGGTTAAATATCAGAGTCATTACAAGAGGAGGGGAAGGGTCATTCAGGAAGTGAGGAGTTGTCCTTTGTGGGAAGGACCTCCCCCTAAGAACATGGTAGCTAAGTGGGTGCCTGAGGCCTCTGCACAGGGTTACACTTCTCAAAACCCAGGTTGTCAGGGGCAACGGCAGGTAAGCCTGATCACTGATGGGAGAGGGAAGTCACTTAGCACATGATGTTGTGTATACTTCGAAGATATCAATATGCAAAGCAGCAACTATTGGTGGGTTTTTTGTTTATTTGTTTGTTTGTTTTGTTTTGTTTGTCTTTGGTTTTTTGTTTTTTGTGCTTTTCTGTTGTTGAGAGGATTAATTGTCTGACCAATTTTGCATGTCTGTATCTGGGTTCATATATATACACTTCGAAGATATCAATTGGTAAAGCAACAACCACTGTTGAGTCCATGTCACCTTGTCTGTAGACCAGTTTTGATTGTACTATTCTTT
>PVLD010026439.1:0-22184 GCA_004027595.1 Dinomys branickii | reverse complement strand
AATAATATTGAAAAGGAAGTATCTGTTTTGTTTTGACTTAGCACTTAACAGTCTATCTTTAAAGAATTTATATTTGGATAAATAATTAGAAACAAAAAGATCATCACAGTATTATATATAATGCAAAAAAATAAAAATAGCTTACATTATCTGTTGTTGGTGGAAAAGTTAAGTTATTGTGATACACTCAACAGATAGAATATTATGCAGGTATTAAAATGTTTTTAAGTAATATACAGGTTGAGCATCCCAAATCTAAAAGTTCAAAATCTGAAATTTTTTGAATGCCAGCTTGACACAAGTGGAAAATCCCATTTTGACCTTATTGTATGGACTATAGTCAGAATTCATATGCGGTAAAAATATTATATAAAATTACCTGCAGGCTTTGTGTATAAGGTGCATATGAAATATATCTGAATTTGATATTTGGAATTGGGTCTCATCCTAAAGATATCTCATGTATTTGTAAATAATCCAAAAAAAAAAAATTGATTGTGAAACACTTAATCATAAGCATTCCAGAGGAGGAATACTCAATTTGTACTTAAGAAAATGTTCATTATATAATGTTAAATGAAAAAGCAGGATACTAAAAATAAATATACACACAACGATTGTCTATTCTGTAAAAAAAAATATGGATGCCCAGGAAAAAAACAGACCAAAATACTCTGGGTTAGTTACTCGTGAATAACAGAATTATCGGTCATTTTAATCTTCTGCACACCTTTCTCATTACAGCAATCTCTTCATTGGACAAGTATAACACCAATGTATGTTATTTAAGTATATAAACTACTTCTTGGACCTATAGCCGGGTTAGAGTTAGGTTTAGGTTTAAGGTGAGGGTTCGGGTGCTTTTTTTCTCTGCCCTGAAATGGCTCCTCTCATCCTTTCATTTAATAATAGCTGCCAGGCATCGAGCTCTTTTTATATGTGCTAAGTTCTCTGTATGTATATAATCTTCACAATAACTCCATTTTAAAGGTGGGAACATAGGCTTGAAGGGGTTAGGATTTGCTTAAGATCAAATAACTGGCAAATGACAAAGCAAGACTTTGAACTCGGTCTGGCACCAGAACTTACTCAGCCACTATGCTATATATTTTGTTTAAGGATGAAAATTCCAATCTATTCTAATTTAAATATATCTTTCTTTTAAACATATGTCCTCATGCTTTATATTCGTAATTCATTCCCCGATCACTTACTATTTTGATGCAGATCCTAGGCATATGCATTTTATTCCTTAATATTTTAGTGTAGTCCTTTAAAGTAATGGTAATGGCTTTTAAAAACAGTCTACATTTCTCATAAATGTCATAAATTTATGAGACTAAATGTATGTTAGGGTCTTCAAATTGTGTGACTTCTGTAGTTTATGTTCTGATGTCTTTTGTGTTGTGTTTTTGAAGGTGGAACCTAACTTCTTGTGGAACAAGTGTTGCCAGCTCAGAATGCAGTGAGGAACTGTTTTCTTCAGTTTCTGTTGGAGATCAAGATGATTGCTATTCTCTGTTAGATGATCAAGAATTTACTTCTTTTGATTTATTCCCTGAGGGCAGTGTCTGCAGTGATGTCTCTTCTTCTATCAGCACTTACTGGGATTGGTCAGATAGTGAGTTTGAATGGCAGGTAGGTTTTTTCTTTTATTGATATAATTACTATATAATATTTGATATTTCATCTTTTGATATTTCATCTCTACTTCCAAGTTTCTCTAGTATCTCCAGACTTGGAGATTTTTTACCAATATGTCCTAATGTCAGTAATTAGATGAAATGTGTATTAGCAAAAATAGTGTAGCTTTTAAGGTTTTCAGATATCCTTTTGTTGGTTTTCTTCTACAGTATAAATACTTTTCTATCCATGTGTCTAACCATGTTAATTCTCCCTACTTTGTAATAAATAGTGTTTATGTCCTTAATAGGACACGTATTTGGATCATGTTACATGTATGATACCATAAACCACTATTACCACGAGTATATAATTTTTGGTTGTGCTAACAGAATTGCCATGTAGTCTCTTATTTTGTATTCTCTTTGTCTGTAGAGATGTTTTTGCCTGGTACTTTTCTTCTCATGGCATATATATCATGGAAGATGGCCTTGTGGCAAATTGTTTGAAAATTCTGCATTACAATGAGTGTTATGAGAAAATGTAGATCATGTTATTGCAACATCCACTTTCTGGTTATAAAAGACAGTAATACTTACAGAAGCTTTCCTTCTGTACACCAAATGTTTTATTCAGCAGGTAAACTTAAATACTGGGTTCGAAAACCATCAAAATACTTGAAGTTGAACTAAAAAAGAATCAAATATTAGTTTCATTTTTATTAAAGTATCAAAAGATGTAATTTCTATAAAAGTACCAATCCTGAATAGCATGAAATTGAAACTAAAATTTCCCAAACCACTCTAATGTGATTACCACCATCAAGAGTTTATACACACATATGTTTGAATGTGTAAATATGATCGTACTTCATTCACTGTTTGGCCCTGTGCTTTTTTTCAGCTAATATATTTCAGTTTTTATAGGTGCATCACATCATAATTTATTTAATTAGTTTCCCAATAATGGGGTTTTATGTTGGCTTCATTCTTTGTTATAAAGAATGCTCTTTAAAAAGAAAAAAATCATAATCCCTCTATTTTTATATTTTGTCCTAGTTCAGTTTCTGTTATGTACAGTTATAAACATGATTTGGATGAAATCTTTAAGTTCCTGAAGTAAAATTTACCAATTAAAGCATTATAAAATTTACAATTTAGAGATTATGGTAATCTGAGCAATTTATGTGAGGATAAGAATTCGCAGTATAACAACCAATGGTGAATTCCTACAATCCTGCCTAGTGCTATTAAGTATTGTCTCTAATGTCCTTTTAAATTATTATTTTCTTATTCTCTTTAATGATTTGATCAATCTTCTATATCTGGTTATCTGAGCAACTTCGTTGAAGATAATATTATGTAGTACAACAACCACTATTAATCCCTATCATTTGGTGTGAAACTCTGTATCATTTATTTTATTTTATTTTATTTTATTTTATTTTATTTTATTTTTTGGTACCAGGAATTGAACTCAGGACCTTGCACTTGCCAGATAGGTGCTTGTGCCACTGAGCTATATCCCTGGCACTAAAACCCTGTATCATTTTTAATGTCATTGATTTGTGTTGTTTGTATTTTCTATTGTTCTTTTTTTTGTACTATTTAAAATTTTAAAAAGATAGTAATAGTGTTGTGTAAACTTCATCACTAATTCTAGGATATTCTAATTCTCACTCCCAAAAGAACCCCACACCTATAAACATATAGTTCCTTTTAACTTCTGCCCCTGTCACATGGCAACAGCCAATCTACTTTCTGTATAGATTTATCATTCTGGATATTTTATGTAAATAGACTCATAATATGTGGTGCTTTGGGTCTGGCTTTTCTCACTTCACATAATGTTTTTAAGCTTTACCCACGTTGTAGTATGTGATAGTACTTCATTCCTTCCTATTACTGAATTATGTTCCACTGTGTGGGTAATACTACATTTTGTTTATCTACTCATGAGATGCTGGACATTTACATAATTTTCATGTTTTGACTATTTTTAATAATTTTGTTTTGGATATTCAGATAGGAGGTTTCATATGTATGCATATTTTAAATTCTCTTGGATATATTCCAGGAGTGGAATCCTAGGTCATATGCTAACTCTTGCAATTAATTTTTTGAGGAATTGCCAATGTGTTTTCCAAAGTGACTGCACCATTTTGCTTTTTCCAGCAATGTATAAAAGTTTTTATTTCTCTGCATCCTTGCCTGCACTTCATGATTATAGCTATCCTGCTGGGTGTGAAGTAGTATCTGTCTCACTGTAATTTAGTTTATAGTTCTTTTATGACTAGTGGTGTTGATTATCTCTTCCACATGCTTATTGGCAATTTACATATCTTAGATAAGCAGTTGTTTAAATCCCTTGCATACTTTGTAATTGTGTTTTTAATTCTAAGTCTTTCTGTATTCTATGTGCTAACCCATTTTCAGATACATGATTTACAAAGATCCATTTTCCCGTACCATAGATTAACTTTTCACTTGAAAGTGTCTTTTAACAGCCAAATGTTTTTCATTTTGAAAAGTCCAATTTATCTACTTTTTCTTTTTGTGCTAATGATATTATAATCTAAAAAGCGTTGTCTAATCTGAGATCATGACAATGTTCACCTACTTCCTTCTCGAGTTTTTAGCTCTTACATTTAGGCCTCCGGTGCATTTTTAGTTACTTTTTGTTTATGATGGGAGATGAGGGGGTACAAATTTGTTCCTTTGAGTGTGGATTTCCAGTTGTTGAAGCAGCATTTGTTGAAAAGACTGTGGGACTCCATGGTCTCTTGGTGGTCCCCAGGAGAAAACAGCAAGAGGATTTAGAAAATAAAGACAGTAGCAGGGGTCAGGTGGAGTCACCTCTTGCCTGATGAGCAGGACGACTGACTTCAACAGTAGGGGCGTTTATTTACACCCTCCAGAGGTTGGTTAATTTCCACCTCGCTGCCCAGCAACCAGTTAACAAGTTACAACAGCGGCTTGTTTACTCGGAGGGGCTTGTTTACTCCAAGGAGCTTCGGTGTTCTCAGGCTGGCTTCATCCTGCACATGTAATTATTTTCCAGCTTCAGCGGCTCTGAACAAAAGACTTTTTATTTCCTCACTGAATAGTCTTGGCACCTTGTTGAATATAGTTTTGTTTTTCAACTTTCAGTTCTATCTCAATATATGTGTTCTTCCTTATGCCATTATAACACATTTAATTGTAGTTTTGTAGTAAATTGTGAAATTGCAAAGTTTGAGTTCTCCCACTTTGTTTTTCTTCATAAAGATTTTTGGGCTTTTGGGGAGTCTCTTGCAATTGCAAATGAATTTTAGATTATTAGATTGTTCATTTCTGCAAAAAAAGCAGTTGGAATTTTGATAGAAATGCATTGAATCTCAATTGCATTGGTGAATATGCCATTTTAACAATATTAAATACTCCAGTCCATGCAAATAAGATGGATAAGCTTTACATATCTTTATTTCAGTGATATTTTGCATTTTTCAGTGTCAGAGGCTTCTTTCTTCATTCTATCAAGAAAATTGAGTAAATTTCTACCTAGTAATGAAATTAGGAGTGTTGCAGCAATTAATTTTCATATGTTTAAGAAGTACTCTTGTATTCCTGGTCCTAACTGTCATGGTATTTAATCCTTCTGTTTTATACATTTTGCAGGGAATTCTGCATCTATATTTATAAGGGATATCGGTCTCTCACTTTTTTCTATCTTTGGCTTTGGTATCAGGGTAATACTGGCCTCATAGAAAGAGTTAGAAAGTGTTCCTTTTGTAGATAGAATTTTGTAATAAAAAAGTTATGATCTGCATAATACATTTTAATGATTGCATAATGTTCCTGCTACTGGAAGTGCCAGAATTTGTGAAAATATTCTCCTATTTACATCTATTTCAAGCTTTGTTCTTTCCTAGGTAACAATAATGATTATTTTTGTGTAAGTACCTTTTCTTTAGTGCCTCATTTTGCTAAGTGTACATGTTTAAATCAGAATATGGGGGAAATCTTCATAAAAGTATAATCAGAATCCTAATATTCTGAGAAATAGTGTATTTTTTGGTGTACTTTACATGATTTATTTAGAGTTCTTATCTATATTGTTACAAGGTGACAGGCTTTTAAACTTTTATCTTTGCTGACTGCTTCGCTTCTTTCATGAGTTGTTAGAATAGAAAACTACCTCCAACCACTCACTATTAATGTATATAAGTGAAAACAACATTGAAAAAATTGGCCTGCCTTAGTAACGAACATGCTTTCCCACTTGCCAAATTGGAGTGTGGGTACTAGTATGGATACTTTTAAATATACGGAAAGTTTAAAAATGCTGTCTTGCTTTTGTGGGACATTTTAATGAACAGTAATTATCTAAAGGGATAATTAAAAATTATATGTTAGGATTAATAAAGAGTAATGAATCAGTCGCTATAGGTAAAATATTCCTATTACCTGTTTGTGATGAAAAACTGCATCTGTTCAAATTTTTTAATAGATGTTGAAGTTATTAGTAGAGTAATGTGTTTCGCAGAATCTCTGGGAAGAGCAATAGTAATAAGGCATGATTTTAACAGAGTGAAGGATCTTGACATTTGATGTGAAATCAGAGCATTTTTCTTTGCTGATAATTTTCTTTGTTTTTAGTCCTCTTTCATTATTATGGATATGTTTAACTAGTTTTAGAGCTTGAGAATTATTTCTATTGTTGAGAAGGAAAGCTTAGAAAATTTAAAGGGTAATTCAGCTGTTACATTTCAGACCTAGAGGTGGAATCTGAAATACATAATGTGTTACACCAGTGAGCTCACACATATAATTCTGCTATATTCTGCAGAAAACATAGTGGCATTTTGATATAATTTTCCCTATGTATCACGATTACTGGTTATAAAACAAGTATACCGACTGCTGTCCCTGAAAGATATAGGATGGGACTCATTAAGCATTTTTATTCTGGAATATATTATCAGCTTTGAAATGGAAAATTACTGGTCTAGTAAATGCACAGGAGCCCATGCAATTAATTCTGCCATACAACTGCTACTTAGGTCCCATACATTCAATTGACTATTTGATATTTCCACTAGGATGACCATATTATTTAATACTATTAATCTCTTACCTGATACTGAGTCATTGTTCAGTGATGCCACCTCCAGTACAGCATTTCCATTTAAAAACATAGATCCTGCCTATGACATATCTTACAGCATAGTGAAAAGTGACAGTTATCTATTCAAACGACATTTGTGCTTACATCTTCCCTTATTGCTTTAGACTGCCCATATCCCACATTGCATTCTTCTCTCATTCCATACTAGCCACAGGAAGACCGCTGGTAGAGTTAAAAGCACTGGACTTGTGCATTACTTTGGATTTTGCCACTGGTTGTATGACCTTCTTCAGACATCACTTTTCCTTTTTCCTCTGTCTTTGTAAAATTAAGATGTTAGATGACAAGATTTGTAACGTTGCTTCAGTTCTCTTCATAAAGCAATTGAAAATTTTAATGATACTACCCTGGGGGGGGTTATATTATCACAAAATCTTATCACTTCTGGCCTAAACATCTGAGTCCTTATTAACTATTCAGTTATCAAATAGTTTATTAAATTGTATTTTATTCAAAAATCTTCATCTGTTCTCTTTTTTCTTTCAGATTTTGCTTATCTTAGTCCAGGCCCGGATCACAGCAATAGTATTCTAATTCAAATCTTCTCTCATTCTGTTTTGTTTCCATAGTGGTTTTTAACTGATATTCCCAAAGGCCAGTTTCATCAAGTTACTTCTATTTAGAAAATGTCATGGGCCCGCTTCTGTATGTCATATGACAGTTGGTTCCTCTGTTGAGCTTTCAAAACTACCTCTGATGTTCTCTTTTAATTAGATTGTTTTACTTTATCATGTTTTTCATCTGTGATTTACTAAATTATTCTCCTTACTTGAATGCCTTTAGTTTTCCACTTCGGTCATTCTGAAACACTGCCTTACAAAAACTGATATTTTCCCACCATTTGACATTCTCTGAGGGTTTGTGCTACCTTTTTTTTAATGGTCCAGGTAAGGGATGGTAAAACGAAAATGTACGTCTTTGTTGCATGTTATTTATGTGCCAACATGTTATCTCATTTATATACCTTTTATTAGTCTTTTGAAATCAACAGCTGTTAACTACTTTTTATTGAAGACTGTTTTACTTTTCCCAGAAAAATGAACAAAGGACCATTAATTACCTTTTTACTTCTCCTCACCCTCCCAGAACTAAAAGTACCAAGTAAAGTGGCTAGCATATAACTGGTATCTAGCAGATATTCTCTAAAGAATATTGCTAACGGTTTTGATGGATATTTTTCTTATATTTTGAAAATATATAGTTTTATTTTGCTTTGTTTTTGCTTTAGTGGTACTGGGAATCGAACCCAGGGCGTCTAATACACATTAGATTGCTAATGTAGTAATGCAACAGTAGAGCTTTTCCTTTTATTTTGCCGCCAAAGACTGGAAAGGCAATGGCTTTCAAGTGTGTATTTGGCAATGATACTTTTACAGTACTGACTCAGTAATATTAGGGTTAAGAATGAACAATTGAAGTAGCATCATTTAATGAGAGTTGTAAAAAGAAGTCATACAGAATTTTAGAAGTTACTTGTACACTTGGATTCATCAGTGACTATCGTGGTGAAGATGTGGTTTTTCAGAGTAGTAGCCACTTGTAGGGTTGTACAAACAATAGTCTCTAATTTACACAGTTTAATTCTCAATGTCATGGTAATCTTGTATAGTGATTGATCCTAGGGTTTTGGGGTCTTTTTGAGTTCAGGCTGGCCTTGAACTCACTTTGTAGCCCAGGTTGGCCTCAATCTCAGTGATCCTCCTGCTTCAGCCTCCTATGTGCTGTGATCATAGGCATGTACCACCATGCCTGGCCTTTGATCTTGTTTTTTGTGGCATCACTCATCTCTTCTATATTACTGACTCCCCATTGCATACCTGTAACCCCTGTAGCTCTCTCATACTTTAGTCCTGCAGCTTTAACCCATTGCTACATACTTACATTGATGACCTGTCATCTCAGACTTAACTATTTATCAGGCCCTGTATTGAATAATAGTATGTGTGTATTATTGTGTTAGCTTTCCAAGTGGACTATGAAGTTTTTGTGTGAGGCCCATGACCCTTTGACCTTTGCACCTATTGTAGTGTTCTGTAAGTAAGAGGAACTCAAATATATATGATTTCAATAGTTTTAATGACTAATAGCTTTTGTCTTTTGGTAACTTCAAATACTTAAAAATTGTCCAGAATTCAGATATGCAGAGTGAGCTATACAGAACAAGAAACAACGAAACTACTTTGTACTTTATGAACATTGTTATGGTTTATATCTAGATGTCCTTCCAAAGCCTCATGTACTCAAAGGTGGGGCTTTGGGGCACTGATTGCATCATGGGGGGCACAGTATTCATGAGTAGATTAATCCATTGACAAATTTATAGCTAAATGTAATGTTGGGAAGTGAAGCCTGGTCAGAGGAGGTGAGTTACTGGTTGTGTAGCCTGCAAGGGTCTATGTCTTTTCCTCCTCCCTTGATCACTCTGCTCTCTGTGTGCCAGGCCTGGAACATTTTTCCTCTATGATAGCCCTCTGCCATGCCACCCTGTCTTGGAGCCAGTCAGCTATGGACTGAAGCCTACAAATGTGAGCCAAAATAAACCTTTCCTCCTTTAAGTCGTGGGTGTTGGCCGTTGTGTCTCACTGGCAGATACGTAACTAAGTGACAGATTTTGGTCACAGAAAAATGGGGCCATTGCTATGATACTCCCTCACCATGTGGTTCAGAAGCCTTTGGAACTGGCTTACAGGAGGAGTTTAGAAAGGTTTGGAAATGCCACCTGGAGAAGCAGCCCTAGAATGCTGTGAGCCAACCTTGCTGAGAGTTTCTGGTTGGAGCTTAGAGGACCAGAATGTTGACAAATGCAGTCAATAAAGACCAAGCTTGAGAGGTTCCAGCTGGGAATGACTCCATTGGCATTTGGACTCCAGGTTGTATGTGTTCTGTTCTGGCACAAAATTTATGTGCATTTTGCTCATGTCCTGAAAATTTATGGGAGACTGAGATTAAGAGCAGCAGACTAATTAATCTGGTGGAAGAAATTTCAAGGCAGCTAAATATTCAGGCTGTGGCTTGGGTATTGACTGTTGGGAAGTTTAGCCAGCTGTACATTGAAAATTAAGAGACAACAGCCCAGTGGAATGGTTTAAAACATTTTGAGTTTGGCCAGAAAAGAAGCTTGTGTATAGTTGGGGCCTGTAAAGTTGGAGCAGAGGAAAGCTTGGTTGTTAAAAAGATTAGACGAGAAGAGAGCCCCAGGGCATCATGCTCGAGAATGCTGGCAGCCTAGGGAATGGAAATTCATACTCTGGGATTCATTCATCATGTTCAGCCATGCAGGCACTCAGAGAGAGGCCTCTGCAACTATCAGCAAGAGGTAAAAGGGCTCAGATACTGCTCCAGGTGACAGCAGAACTTGATGTCATCTATGTGGGGCTCATTTTACATGCATGTAGAATGCAAGCAGTGTGAGGTCAGGGAGGCTTTCTCTTAGATTTCAGAAGAAGACCTGGGAGGCCAGGCAATATGCCTCTGAGAGGAAGTGTGACACTGAGAGGGAAGCTGAAAGTACAGTGAAACCCTCAGGATGTTGAAAAAGCCAGGAACATGGACCCTATGAGGAAGCTACAAGGAGTGATCAAATCTGGCTTGAGAGGAGCCACCATTGGTAATACTGCAGGGGTTGGGCTGGCTGCCCAAACCCCTTGGAGTTCACATCTCACCACAGATTGCCCCAAGTGCTTGATATGGAACTGTCGGACTTAATGTATGCCCTGCTGGATCATGGTCTTGCTTTTTTTGTTTGTTTCTATCCTCCTTTTTCTCCTTCTTGGAATAGGAATGTTTACCCTGTGCCTTTAAAGGTTAGCAGTATTTAACTTTCTTTACATTTTTACAGTGGCTCATAGCTAAGTGTTTGCTTTAAATATCAAAGGAGGCTTTGAACTTGGATTTTTGAGCAGTACTGACACTGTTAGGACTTTGGCAACTCATAAAGATGGACTAAATACATTTTGCATAAGTGAATGCACATGAGTCTTTTGGGCTCAGAGGCGGAATGTTACATTTTATAACTAGATGTCCCTCCAAATCCTCATGCTTTCATAGATGGAGCTTTTTGGAGATGATTGGATCTTGCAGACAGGATACTTACCAGTGGATTAGTCCACTGATCAGTTTATGGCCAGATGTGATGTTGGGATGCTAGGTATGGTCTGAGGAGGTGGGTCACTGGGCATGGCCTGCTCTATTGTCTTCCCTCCTCCCTTGATCTTTCTCTCAGCTTCTGGCCACCATACCATGAGCCATTCATCTTCTGACATGCTCCTCAGCAATGTTTCCCTGCCTTGAGTCAGCTTAACTATGGACTAAAACCTCTACAAACTGTGAGCCAAAATAAACCTTACCTACTTAGAGTTGTGGGTGTCGGATATTATGTCTCAACAATGAGAAAGTAACTGAGACAAACATGGAAGCTGTATCTTTGAAAGTTGTTAAGTGCCCCTCTACAAGAGAAGAATTTATTTTGTAATTAATATCTTAAGGACATTTATTTAGATAATCTGTTCTAACTTTGCGAGGTGATGGCGATTATCTTAGTTACTTTTCTCTTGTTGCTGAGACAAAATACCTGACACCCTAAATTAAAGGAGGAAAAGTTTTTTAGCTCACAATTTGTAGAGATTTCAGTCCATAATCAGCTGGTTTCAAGGGAGGGTGGCACATGGCAGGAGAGCAGCCATTCATGGAGGCAGAAGACACCAAAAGAACAACAAGAAAGGATAGAGCTAAAGCTGTCTGTCCCTTATTTTTTTTTCTTATTTTAAAGACAAAAGAATGGAGACATATAAACCAGAATAACATAAAAACAATAAAGGAAATACAAAATTATAGAGAAGATAGTAGGGAATTAGCACTGGATGGATGCTGTATTACATAATGTTATCTTTATGTTTCTTACTCAGTTATACAGATGATGGTTTGTTCAATTAATCAGTTTTCTCCACCCTCATCTCCATTGTTCTCCCACCCAATCAGTCGTTTTACCTCTGATAATAACTGTACTTTTTGGTTTATTTACTCCCTTGGGCTCTCACATTGGAAATAGACATGGCTACTTCAAATTATGCTGTAACAAACATTGGTACACACTAATTGCTATGGCAGGAGGTGGAAAAGCACCCATCCTCAAAGATAGTAGATAGGCAGGGAATCAGGTTCACTATGGTCAAGCCCCCATTGACAAGCCCTCAAGGCCATTGGGGGTCCGGTTGAGTCAGCAGGATTACCCCGTGAACTGCCAGGCCCCGCCTTGATGCAGCACACCCACAGGCCTAGTTGAGTCTATGGGGTCACCCCCACAGACTGCCAGGTTCCACCCCATCACTGTGTTCCCAGAGGCCTGGTCCAGGACCTCAGGGTTTTCATGTAGCCTAGAGGGAGCCCCCTCCCCCTCAGGTTGCTGAGCTCCCTGTCAAGGCCCCTGGGATCTCCTCATAGGCCACTAGTGCCTCCCTGAAGGCCTCCTATGACTCTTTGGAGGCTATCTCCACCCAGCTAGAATACCGGGTCTGCACTGTAGTTCCAGGTCTTCGCCGCCTCCCACCTCTCGATCTCCAGTTCTGCTGCTCCCCGCCCCTTACAGCTGTCCATTGGGCACACTTGCGATGCTGGGCACAAGTGGCATGAAGTTTCCCCCACCCATGCTCACTGAGGTAGTCCAGGGTGTGTGCTAAGTTTAGTTATTCTAGGAGAGAATTGCAGGATTTTCTCGGGTCTTCTGTGTACAATATGTTGTTGTCTCTTGGACTCCAGGACTGCTGCTTTTCATGTAATTTGTTGCTGTGGGTTCATACAAGATTCATATATGCAAGCAGTATGAAGTCCCTCTTGGTGCTCATATTAGTAGTTGAGGGTGAGTCCTGAAACCCGTGGACTCATCCCGTTTCTGTTGGGAACACATATTGAGCGTGTGGGCCACCAAGACTCAAGGTGCTCCCAGAGGGAGTTCAGTGTGGGAGCTGAAGTTAGTAACTCAGCTCATGTTTCCTGCTTGGTGTTGGAGTGAGAAGGGCATGGGGCTGTGTGATACACCTCCATCTGCTGCTCTCTCTTACTATTGTGCTCTAGTTCCCATTTGTTCTGTGGCTAGATCCCTGGGAATTGCTGTAACCCTGGGGTCGCTGTCGCTGCCCTCTGCTTCTCTCTGCTGGTAGTTGCTCACACGGTGGAGAGATATGGGGCCCCAGCCTCAGAGCAGGTGTAGAGCTGGGTCTGGTGGGCTGTGTACTGGTTGCTTTGACTCCACCTTGCCTCTGGGCACTGGTTAGGAAGGTTGCTGCAGAGTGAAGACCCTGCTTCAGTGGCTGTTGTAACTTTCCACCTCACACTGGGTTCGACAACACCTCCCAACTGCTGCTGCCTCTTTTCTGGGCTGCACCTTCTCCACTTCAGCTTGGGCCCAGCTCTAGGAAATCCGCTTTCCCCAGCTGAGCCAGGAGGCTCCCTCGAGCATGGGCCTCCGAAGCTGAAGCTGCGAGTGCTAGAATGAGGGAGCGTGTCGAGGATGTGTATGGAGCAGTGACTCCCTCCTCCGCCTTGTCTTCCTCTAACTGCGCCATGGCGGCCCTCCGAGTTTTTCCTCTAGGAGAGGTCTTGTTTGCTCTTTCTGAGGGCTTCAGTTCTCATTTCAGATCCTTCCTGGGTCCAGGGGACCCACCTCTCTCCTTCTTCTCTTTCTCATGTTGCTATATTCCAGTGTCTGGGTGGCGATCCTCCAGGAGAATGTTTCTCTGCTGCTCACCTGGTTGCCATCTTTCCCGAAGTCCCTATGCCTTATATGTAGGCTCTCTGCGCTAAGGCACGTGTAGCAATCACACCCTTAATGCTAGCATTAAATCATGAGTCAATCACAAACTCTAGATTCAGCCACCTCTGAAAAGCCTGTCCCTGATGACTGCATGAGGCTTTGGAGATATCCAGACACAAAGCATAAAAATTATGCTCCTCACTTGAATTGTGGTTGTAGATTCACAGGTATTTGCATATGTCCAAAGATAACAACTTTCAAACATTAAATATGTTGGTTTTTTGCTTATCAGGTATATATTTGTAAAGCTTTTAAAAATGAAATCCATTCCTTTTTCAGTAGGCATTATAAAATGGTGTGTATTGGTGTTTGTCTCATTTTGAACTGATTTGATTTTGTATTAGGCTTGTTTTTAATCCCTCTTTGTCTACAATTTATATTTTGTTCTCATTTTCTTTTATTATCTTCTGATCTTTGAAATGTTTTATATCAACAGTATATTTTAAGTTATTTTAATTGTCTCTAGGTTAATATGAACTTGAAGACAAGAACCACGATTTATTTTTCTTTTTATTGGTAGTATGTCTAGCAGTGGCAAAAAGCTAGTTAATGGCTTATCACTCAGGTCTCCTTGTCATTATGCTTTGTGGGTCCTGATAACATTGACACTATAAATTAAAAGCCTTATAACTTGTCCTTTAGGTAACATTTTAACAGATATTGATTTTAATTCAGCATGGTGGTACATGCCTCTAATCGGAGCACTCTGGGAAGCCAGGGCAGGAAAGATACAAGTTCTAGCCCAGACTAGGCAACTTAGTGACTTAGTGAGATCCTATTTCAAAAATAAATCAGACATTGCAAGGTTTTTGTTATATGAGAAACACAAAATATAAATAAAGAGCAAAATAAAAGATAATAAGATGTAGCGAGATAGATTTTGTTCAAATGAGAAGGGGATCAAGAGATGAGAGAAGACGGAGGGGAGGGAGACAGTATAAAAAAGAATTGAGATATGTTGTGTACACATACCAACTTTCCACAAGGAATGTAATCATTATATGATGCAATGTGTACTAATAAAAAAGTAAAAACTTAAAGAAAGGAGCTAGGGATGTAAGTCAGTGCAAAAGCTCTGGGTTCCAATCCCCAGGACTGCAAAATGTCTTGATTTTTATTTTAAGCTTTTGGAAAACATCTTTTACTGAACAAGTGAGTATATATGAAAGATCTATTGATACTGCTTTATATATAAAATAGGGATGGGTCAGAATTAATATCTTTGATTCTGTATTTGCCATCAGTTTTTTTAAATTTGCTATTTTATATCAAAGGAACTTTCAAAGCAATGTGTGAAGTGTACTATATTGTGATGTTTTAAATGTATTTTTAAAAGTTTTGCTTTCCCTACCCTTTCTCTCCTTATTTTTTTATAAAGTTACCAGGCAGTGACATTGCCAGTGGGAGTGATGTACTTTCTGATGTCATACCAAGTATACCAAGTTCACCTTGCCTGCTTCCCAAAAAGAAAAACAAGCACCAGAATTTAGATGAGCTTCCTTGGAGTGCGATGACAAATGATGAGCAGGTAAAGATATCTACATTCTTAACTAAAAGCATCTACATGGAGGCTGAGAATGTAGCTCAGTGGTGAGCCTAGCATGCACAAAGCCCTGCATTTGATTCCTAGAGCCCTCTCCAACAAAACGCAATGGGTGAAGAATATGTAGAGCACATTTTCTTACCTGTTTAAACCCACTGAGTAAATGTGGATTGCTTAGTAAGTCTGCGCTTGAGCTTTAACTGTTTTTCAGGAAACAGATAACAATATTAAATGCTTCTGATAAGCAAAACGCATAATTTGCATACTAAAAGATTATAGAGATTTTAGTATTGATGTTTTGGTTATAATTTTTCATCACATAGGTGGAATATATTGAGTATCTGAGTCGTAAAGTCAGTACTGAGATGGGTCTTCGAGAGCAACTGGATATTATTAAAATCATTGATCCTTCTGCTCAAATCTCCCCTACAGACAGTGAGTTTATTATTGAACTTAACTGTCTCACAGATGAAAAACTGAAGCAGGTATGTAAATACAGAGTGTATACCTATTGAAAAATATCAGTGTCTTATAACATGCAAACTTGAGTGACATGTACATACATAGAGAATTGGAGTAAAATGGCTATTGTGAAATACAGTATTTGAAAACATGATAAGCCTGGGAATGTAACTCAGTGGTAGATCCTTTACTTAACATTCACGAGACCCTGGGTTTGCCTACCAACACCACAAAAACGGGGGAGGGATGTATGGAGGGTGGGAAGGAGGAAGAGAGGGAGAGAGGGAGGGAGGGAGGGAGGGAAGGAAGGAAATGAAAGTAATATTTGAGAATCCATTGTTTTAAGAATTTTTATGTGTATCTGACTCGGTACTACAGTACCTTTCTGGTCAGTGTGG
This sequence comes from Dinomys branickii, assembly GCA_004027595.1. Lineage (NCBI taxonomy): Eukaryota > Metazoa > Chordata > Mammalia > Rodentia > Dinomyidae > Dinomys > Dinomys branickii. The sequence goes on along the minus strand of PVLD010026439.1, from coordinate 6,184 downwards.
ATCTAGAACTTGCTCTTCAGTTGTATAGGCTTTGAAACCTAATAATTTAAGGAATGATTACACTAAGATACAGATTTATTCTGATTAAATTTACAAGAGATAAATTGACAGAATTGAAGGTACTGTACTAATAAACTAGAACTATATTTTTATAAATATCTGAGGTTATTTGATGAATCTTAAGAATTATTTGAGGCTGGCTAGGTTAAAGCCTAATGAATTTTCCCTTTGCCATTCAGATTGCTTCGCATACCTGAAATATGCATTTGGGATATTTTCTAAATGTGGTCTTTGCTGCTATCATTTTTCTTGGTACATACCTAAATGAGTAGTTGTGCTTTCCTGTTCTACAGTAGCTTTGTTTTACATATATCATTTATGAAAATTTTCTTGGGTTTCGGTATTTTTCTCACCATAAATAGACTGTAGTTTTCTGCATGCCAGCCCATTTTTCATTAATGTGGTTTGTTGATGCTTTTCATTTGAAGACAGGTACAATTGGCTTCAAACTAAAATTTAGGGGAAAAAAATCCATAGTTCTAATCATTAATTGACTTAAATCATCTTAAATAGAGACTTGTAACAAATACTTGACTTCAACTATTTTATTTTGTTGTTAGTTTCTGTTTCCACATGTTCTTTTCTTGTAGTCTAAATTCTGAAGTTTTTTGGTGCTTTTTTCTAAATTTGGATTTCTTTTGCCTTTCCATTCTATCTTACGTACACATCTGCTTCACTTTTGACAAAATCTTTCAAATTAAGGAGAATATAATTTTGTTTTTCTTTCCAGCATCTTAAGGCTAAAAGATCAAGGTCCAACAGTAACCAGTTTTTCGCCCTGTGTCCCAAGGTCAGAAACTATATTAAGGAGCATAGCCCTCGCCAGCGGCCTGCCAGAGAGGCCTGGAAGAGAAGCAACTTTAGCTGCGCGAGCACCAGTGGAGTGAGCGGTGCCAGCGCCAGTGCCAGCAGCAGCAGTGCCAGCATGGTCAGTTCTGCAAGCAGCAGTGGGTCCAGTGTTGGAAACTCTGCTTCAAACTCCAGTGCCAACATGAGTCGAGCACACAGTGACAGCAACCTGTCTACAAGTGCAGCAGAGAGGATTCGGGATTCAAAAGTAAAATGTCTAATCGAAGCTTTATCTTTCAGTATTAATATTTGTACTCTTTCATTTCAATTCTTGAAGAATAAAAATTGTCCTGCTATTTAGATTCCTGTGGGTTTGGGGTTTAATTGAACAAGGAGGATACTGTGCTGTTGAACAAAGTACTCTAGGCTGAGAGCTTTGTCTTGACCCATAACAATATTGCATTCAATTTTATCTGATTTTTGTCTGTTTTAATGTGTAATTCTCAAGATAGCAATACTGGCTGCAGCTCACTGCTAAGCAAATCTCACTCTGTTACTGATGTTGCTATTAGTTCCTAAAAATGTTATGTGTCTTTTGTATGTGTTTTCATGATGTTTTAATCTTGAATGCTGCTTCTTGGCTAATTTAGAATGTAATAATGCATTCTGTAATTTCTGTCTACTTTTTTCACAGTTGACAGTATAATACTGTAAGGTACTTTTAAAATAAAATAAGTTATGAGTGTATATAGAAGAATCCTGTGGTTTAGTAAAGGAGTTCTATTTCTTGCATCGGCACGGTTTGGAGCCAGTTTAAAGAGAAAAAGAGGATCTCTTTAGGAATGCAGTAATGACTTGAAGATATGCAGTGATTTTTTCCCAGGGTCTTAGTGAAGGAGCAGAAGCATAGCCAGCCTTGGTGGTTACCAAGGGATTTCTGTGGATATGTGGTCACTCCTTAGTTCACCAGCGATGAGGACTGAAGAATCTACTAAGATTCTAATGAAAAAGGCATGCCTTTTTCCCACTCATTTAAAAATTGTTAGCACTGTTTGACACTAATGTAAGCATTGGAGATTTGGGCAGTGTCATACACATTTTGTATTTCCTATTGTCCCTTTAAATTTATTTTCACTACACATTGACAGCAGTGTACCTTAATTGGTTTAAAAATAAGACTTCAAAGGGATCAGCTATCCATAGCTCGTTAAAATGGTCAAGTATCACCTCTTGGTCAGAAGAATGACTGGTCAAATATCATGAAAATAGAATCTTAAAGAATCATTTTCAAATCAAAGCCAATGACTGACTTATTGTTGTGAGACTCCTACTGTAGAGGAGTTTGAACAGCTTTTAAGATTTAGAAAATGCAGAATTTGATCCATAAAGCACTTTGGTGTAGATATACCAAGAATAAACTTTACTGATCTAGAATTTTTTTACTTTGACAGAAGCGATCCAAGCAGCGGAAATTACAGCAGAAAGCGTTCCGCAAGAGGCAGCTGAAGGAGCAGAGGCAGGCCCGGAAGGAGAGGCTTAGTGGGCTTTTCCTCAATGAAGAGGTGCTGTCCTTGAAAGTGACTGAGGAAGACCATGAAGCAGATGTTGATGTTTTGATGTAATAAGGATGAATTTATCACCATTCTTTCTAAGCATTAGTCTGTCCTTGTTGGTTTACGTGGATCTTGACCAAGATTTTGGTTAGGGTTGTGCTTATGTACCATTAATTATTTAGGCCAGTGGTCCTCTGAGGATGGTTCTGGGACCTGCAACTTCAACATCTCATAAGACAATTTTAGGAATGTGTACTATTGGGACCCATTCCAGGCCTAGTGAGTCAGAAACACCAGGGTAGGAACCCAGCATTTTTATGTTAACCAGTGCCAGGTTATTCCGATGCACATTGTGACTTAAGAACTACTGGTTTAATGTTTTGGCTGTTGAAACTTTATGGTGATTAAGTGGGCTTTTTAGAAGACTAGTACTTCCACAGCTTAGGAGATATTCAAGTTGTTGCTGCCACATAGTTTATTATGTCAGAGAGAGAGAGAGAGAGAGAGAGAGAGAGTGTGTGTGTGTTTGTGTGTGTGTGTGTGTGTGTGTGTTTAGAGATCATAATTCAGTTCTTTTCTTAATGTTACAGTTTCTTAGTTTACTTTTTCTAAAGGGCCATAGTATATTATAATTCTCGCTTGTAGAAACCTTTTTGAGACCAAATTGAGGGTTATATTTGTGCAAGGTATGGATCGCTGTTTACAATAGTGCCTTCATTAGGTTTAGTTCTGTTTTCATTCATTATTAATTCAAAGGTACAAGAATAGGCCATAATCTTTTTCCAGTTCAATTTGTTTTTGTTTTTATTTTATGTAAAATTCTTTCTGTAAGTGATGACTACTGAGAAAATAACATTACTGATAGTTAAATTTTAGACTTCATACTATGTTGAATAGTATTCAAATAGAGAAATCATTTAGGCAAAGCAGTTGATTCTACTTTTCCATTGCTTTCTGAAATTTTAGGTTTAATATAAGTTGTCTCAAAGATAGAAAATTTCAGTCTTTCTCTCTCTCCTTATCCCTCTCTCCCTCTACCTCCTTTCCTCCCTCCCTGGCTCATTCTTTTTTAGATCATTTTCTATCTGTCACAGCTTTAAGTTTTAAATATTTGGAATAACAAGTTTAGGGATAGATATAAAGAGGTTAATGTTCAAAATTAACCAATGACATCCCTTAGCATTCTGCTAATCTTCTCTATAAATTGCTGTAAGTATACAGAGCAGTAAGAGATACAAAAGACCTTAGCTTATGAGTTATTAACGAAACTCTGAATTTAAATGTGAAATTGTGGAATTTTTAAAAATAATTTCACAGTTTGTTAATTTAGAAATAGTAATTCCTCTTCTTCTACCATATGTCTGAACATTCACATGGGTCAAAATGTGAATTGATACTACTGACAATCAAGCTGCTGTATGACATTCATAATTTTCTTTTTATTGTGGGATAAAGTTTAGGAGGTAATCATGGTTCTGCAGGAGGAGTTGTAATCAATATATTTTTTAAACTCTCAAATCCAGACACTAATTGGATTTCTTTTTTTTAAACGTTAGTTTTTTAAAGACATTAACAATTTAAACTGTTTATTTGATAGGAAAGTTTAAACTTTGCTTACAATTAGGTATTTGGACATTTTGATTTCATTTCAGTTCCTTGAAGTTTTAAGGACTGAAACTGAGGACAGAAATACACTGCAGCTTGCTGCGGTCTGTGGTGTGGTTGTAACCTCTTGAAGACTACTAAAGGCAGAATTTAAAATTTTGCTAAAGTGAAAGTGTATGGGTTTATGTTTTTCAGATGGAGTAGCCTTTATGACTTTGCTTCTGTCCCCTCTTTGCTATTCCTGGCCAGCTTAAAGGGCTGAAGAAGAGTTTGAGAGAGACCCAGAAGTACTCAGAGAAAGGCAGAAAGAGTCAACTGGTTTCACTTTTGAGAATAGCAAAAGCAAAGGGAGAGAAGTAGAGATATATCTGAATTCTCTGTCTGCTTTTAGCAAAAGGAGAATCCCTCGGAATGATCGCCTCCGCTCTTTACCTATTCTTCAAGTAAAACAGGCCACGTTTGAACACTGCAGCATAGCATTTTTATCTCCCACATATTGGGAAAATATTTATTGGAGAGTGGTCAGTAAAAGGAAATCCTAAACAGGGTCATGATGTACTGTACTTTAAAACCAGTTCCTCTATTCTCCCAACAATCACCTAGTCTTATTACTTTAGATTTAACTTAAGTCATGATGAACAAGTTTACCAAAGTGCCACAAAGTGAATTTTGAAGTTGGTAAAGGTTCTGTTGCTCATAAAAATGTGTCATGAAATTTTGTGTAAATTTGGGTGCACTATTTTTACAGTTCTGTAAATTAGAGCCAGCCTATAAAATTGATTTGAAGGAGATTGAAAAAAATTCTTTCGGTTAAAAGAATAAAATCAAACAACTTGGGCGTCCTTATGATGTAAGAGAAAGAGTTAAAAGTCTTTATCCCTCCAATAAAGAAATTAGCACAAAAAGATATAAACAAAAGCATCTTTTGTCTTCTGCTGTGACTTTTATGTATGTTAATGCCTCATTGGATAATTCAAGTTTAAAGGATCATTTTTGGACTGAGTACTGGTTTATTCACTCTGATATCTCTCTGAGTTCCATTTAAAACAAGTCCAGCTCAGTATTTTTCTTTGTAGATATAAACCCAAAATTAACCAATTAATAAAAAGGCAAGAATTATTTGTCCTGTGTTGATTCCCATTGTATAAAACTACTAGTGGAACAAATAAATCTCCTTTTTAAAAATAAACCATAACTGAAGTCATGATAAAGTCCCCATAGTTTTATCTAGTGACCTGTTATTAGAGGTTTTTTAATAGTATGTCAACCCCTACCAGCTTTTAAAAGTATAAACCTTCAGTTAAACAAAATGGCATGTATTTTTGTACAGTTTTGCAACTGATTAAAGCAAGGCAGTGTACTATAATGTATATTGGGGTATATAAAGGGCCAGTTTGTTTGGTCTCAACAAGAACTTACAGTAAAGTGACACTTTGTTTGAAATGAAACTTGTTAAATAGCAGTGATTTAGTCCAGTTCATTTGTCCCTTGGGTAAATTAGACATTGCTAAATTAATCCCAGAAACAGATGTATAAACAATGACTCTTCATAGATTGGGTGGACACCTCGTTTTATTTAGCTTTTAAAAGTGCTAAATCCCTTCATAAAGGATAAATTACAGGCAATTGTTACATAAAGATATCTAGATTCTGATGAGCTTTAAAAATTGTAAAATTTATCATATATCTTTGTATTTAAGCCAAAAACGTTAGTACATAAGCAGTATAGAAGTTTGGTTTGTTTTGTGTTTCCTGGTAGACCCTTTGTTCATGGTTTACTCTCTGTAGCCTCATGTGCCTTAATGGTGGTGAACTCTACTTTTTTGTGATTATTAGGCTTTTCAAAATATAAACATATTCAGAATGTTATCATTTATTTGGTCGAATGGCCATGGTGTTTCGATATCAGGAAACAAAACCATTAAATTAAGAGTAGTAGAGTGTAAAACAAAAACTTAAAAACTTTCAGATCTTGAATTTCATTTGCACACCATTTCTTTAATAATCCTTTAGCTCTTCTGTCATCAAGAAGATGCTTGTTAGGAATTGATGGGGGCTACTTAAAGGTAGTTTATAGCTTGGTATACTTGATAGTAAAATTTGCAGTTGTATTAAATAGTAGTGTTGATGTTGAGTGCACTGACATTCCACATGTCTAATGAGAAGTAAAATGAATC
>PVLD010026438.1:0-22184 GCA_004027595.1 Dinomys branickii | reverse complement strand
GAGAGAGAGAGAGAGAGAGAGAGAGAGAGAGAGAGAGAGAGAGAGAGAGAGAGAGAGAGAGAAGAAAAACAGCACAGAGATGCACACAGCCCCTCCCTGTAGAAGGGTGTGGGGTTATAAGAGCTTGGCCCTGGAATATCTTCCTCCTATAGTTGCTTTCCCAGCGCCCCCCCAGATCATCTCATAGCTGAAAAAGTCTGAACATGAGTTTCCTGACCAGTTCTCACTGACAGCAGACTTCAGAGTCCAGCCATATTCCCTTGGACTCAGCCAGGGAATTTCCAGACATGTGCAGAGAAACAGACACCCACCCCTGGCCTCCCCATCCACCACCTCTGCACTTGATGGTATGAAACTCTCTTCTGCCTCTTGACCTATGCTGCCACACAGACACCCACCACCCTGTGCACAGTTTCTTCAACACCCATCTCTCCAGCAGCACCTTCTCAGCCTCTAGTCTGCCAGAAACTGGTGATGCTGCCTTTTACCCACTTTTTATTGGATAGAGCGAAATGTCTCCCAGAATATCACAGAAGCAGTGCTTCTTCAACACGCCTGCATGCCTTGAAAAGTCATCCTTTCCCCCGATATTTTCCCCGCCCCTAATCCTGCTCAGAAGAAGGTTCTCCTCCCCCAGATCGTATTTTACGACTTCACTAGTATAAAGAAGAATAGAACCCAGGCTACATTATGTTAATTTTTCCTTTAATTCTGAATAAGTTTAAACATTTTTGGAGACCCTTAAAAACACCCTGAGGCCCAGGCACTGTGCCTACTGTGCCTGGTCAAACAGAGGAATGTGTTGTTATTAAATGAATTTGTTGTCTCTTGAAAAGGGGGTTGGTGTTTTCTTTCTGTTACAACTGCTTCTCAGCTGCAGCTTTGTTTAGTTGGGATCCCCCATTAGACCGTCTGCTGTACCCACATTCACGGCTCCCTCAGGGAACAGGAGCAGGGCTGAAGGGTATCTGCGCTCCAGCCTGGTTTGGGTGGAAGTGAAGAAGGGACAGGAAGGGCACTGGGCAGGTCTGGTCCCAGGTGTGCCCTTTTACTTGGTGACAGCCACATTTATTGGTCTACTTTGGAATCAGATTTCATGATAGCCACTGCCTACTTAATGGAAGAAGGGAGGCAGGAATTCTTCCACCTCACTGCTCCTGACTGTCAGCTTCCGTTAATAACTTTGCCATTGCCACATGCCTCTAATCCCAGCATTAGGGAGGCTGAGGCAGGAGAATGGCAGGCCAGCCTAGGCTACAAAATGAGTTCAAGGCCAGCCTGAACTGCTTATCAGAACCCTGTTTTTAAAAAGAAAAAGGCAAAAAGAACAACAACAAAAACTTCACCGTGGATCCCAAAGCCCTGGCGAAGCCCCCTCAAATTTTGAGCATCCAGTTTGCATTCTCACCTGCTAGAGCATTTTCCAGTGTTTGCCCGGGCTGCTGTTTTACTTTTAAATGTGATTCTTTCTGCTCTGTTTTTCACTAATTCTTTCTTTCTACTCCATTTCAAGTGTCAATAGGAATTTTGAAAAATATTTTTCTATCATTTCTAGAGTTCAGCTGCCATCCTGAAAAGCAAAGCCCTTGCCCATCCTGACATTTAAATTTTAAATGTTTGTTTGGTTTGGTTTTGGTTTTGGTTTTGGTTTTGAACCAGTGTCTTGCCAAGTAGTACATACAGGCTGCCCTCAAACTCAAGATCCTCTTACCTCAGGCTCTCGAGTGTTGGAATTACAGGCTTGTACCACCACCACGCCCAAATGAACTCCAAAGGAGACATTTTAAAGAGGACTATTCTACATGAATCTACTTAATTTGATGTATTTATTGACTGTCTATTAATCTATTACAATTATGCCATATTTAACAGCCAGTAAGATCAAGTATTTTTTACCTCACATCGTTTCTAGGGGTCAGGAACCTAAGAACAGCTAAGCAGCAGGTAATTGTGGCTAGTGGAGTGGAATCAAACTTGTGATCAAGGCTGCAATTTTCTGAAGGCTTGACTGTAGATAGAGGATCTGCTTGCACCCTCACCCATGTGGTTGGTGCAATCCTCAAACCTCATCTGGCTGTTGGAAGGAAGCTTCAGCACCTCGCCACATGGACAATTTGTAGGGTTCCCATAACACAGCAGCTTGTTTCCACTAGAGCACACAACCCAAGAGAAAGGTAGAACAATAAAGACAGACGCTACAGTGTCATTCTTAACGTGACCTTGGAAGTCATGTGCTATCACTTCTAACGTACTCTGATGGTCACACAGACATATATCGGTACCATGTGGTGGGGGCCACAGAAGAGTGAATACCAGGTGAGATTTTTGAGCCAGCTACCACAGTTCTACAACCAGCTACATGGACCTCAGTTGAGTTGGCTACCTTCTTCCCATAAAATTTAAGAAGATGGCTTTAGCAGAGGCTGAGAATATATTAGTAACTGTGAATATTTGGAAAGAAAATGTCTATGGGCCACTGGTAATGAATGTAGAAAGCTGTTAATGTAGTTGTTAGCTTCTCTTTTCTATCTCACATTTGAAAGCTGTGAAATGCACGGTAATTTTAGACAGAAATGCTCTGTAGAGCATATGACATGGAGAATATTTAGAACTAAAGATGGTTTGAAATGATGGAATAGAGACAGGAGCATCATGTGTGGAAGTGAAGGAGGCTGGAAATTTGGGCCGGGTCTAGGGGTTGTAGGGCTAAGTTGTGAATTTTGGAATTCGCTCAGTAGCATTGGGGTTCAACGTAAGTTTATGAGGAGAGAAGTAAGGCGTTAGAACAACAATTTCATAAGAGTAACCTGCTATCAGTACTTAGGATGGATTAGGTTTTGTAGACTGGACTCTAGAAGAGTAAGTGAGGAGAACAACCTGACTTTCCTGGATTAGGCAAAGTGAAATGTTGTTAGGAGGGACATCGTCAGGCTCTGCACTTATAAACTGCTCTGTTCTTTTCCAGCTTTTTCCCTGAACTGTTACCATTTTTCCTTATTAGTTTTCCCTTCCATGAGTTTGTTAATTTCTGATGCAAACCTGTTTATCAGACCTACAGTGCTGAAAGAATCCCAGCAGGGTGCCTCAGGGTTGTGGTGCCTCCTTCCTGCAAGGCAGCAGTTCCACCATAGTGGCATATGCTCTGAATCATCACACCATGGAGGACACATCCTCCCCAAGAACACACAGAGAGCCTCAGTTCTCTCTCCCCTTTGTCCATGTGATGCCTCTGGTACACTTTCCCACTATTAAAGAGAACTGTTCTCACGTAACTCTACCACTTCTCTTTGCAGAACACAGGATATAATGTCTCTGTTACACTTCTGCCTTCTCCATACCTCAGTTCAGGACAGTCACAGCACCTCTGCTAGCTGGGCACAAGGGACGATGTGTTAATCTCACTTCTCATTGGCTGGAGCGAAAGTCACTGTCCAGAAATAATAATAGTTCCTATAATCCCAGCTTTCTCTAAACGCTTCTCACTCCAGAGTCTCACTTTCACCATTACACAGACAGTTAAATGTGCAAAGCCAAAGTTTGGGGACATCTTTTTCAGTTGTTTTGTATGCTAACCCTGAGCAATTCACTCCAAGCTAAGAGACAGGGAAACAGGAACGGAGTGAGGAAAATGGCTGCCGTGCTCGCTTTTCAGACCGGAAGTGCAGGAAATAAGTGGACAATTTTATGGGACTCACAGGCTACCTCTGATCACCCCATAATAAGACCAACTGAACTTCAGTACCAAAAACAATTTTTTTATGGGAGCTGAAAAAATAGGAAGACAGGTTAAAAGGGAGGCTGTCCTGAAATAACGTTCATCCTTTAAGTTTCCTCATCCTTAGGAAGAACTTTCTGTTCCTCTCTCTTACACAAGTGCTTGCAGCTTACAAGTGCCCCATCTATACTTAACAAAGAACAGATAACCCTTCTTAAAACAAAGAAAAGGAATCAGTAATGCATTTTACAGTTATAAAGGTATATGATTTACTTTTCCTATAAATAAAGCAAAAATACCCTTTCTTGTGGTCCTAGGACCTCCATAATTAAAGTATAGAGATTTGGAGTCAGCACTATGAAATCAACCAGGATTCTGCCTTTTTCTCTTCCCTTGACCAAACTTGCCTAAATTTTAAATGTATGTGTATTAATCAGCTTTCCATCACTGTAACAAAGCACCTGAGATTGTCAATTTATAAAGAGAAAAGGATTATTCTGGCTCACAGTTTGAAGGTTGCAGTTCATGACCAAGTGGCCCTCATTGTTTGGGACCTGTGGCAAGGAAGCACATCATGGTGGGAGCACATGGTGGAGTGAAACTGCTCACCTCAGGGCCCAGAATCAAGAGTGGAGGACGGGGGTCAAGGTTCTACTGTGCCATCAAAGGTTGCATCACCAATGACCTGAAGACTTCCCTAACTTCCTAAAGACCCTAACTGCCTAATAACTCCACCACCTCAAAAGCACCACCTTGGGACAAATTCTTTAACATAGGACCTTTGGGGAACTCTAATATTTTTCATTTTGATGGAATACAGTTTTTCATATTAGTTCCTATCTTCTGGATTTTGATAATGTGTGTTGTGGTTTCTCACCTTTTTCATATCTAATTGCATTGATGTTAGTCTTTTCTCTTTATAAATTTTTTTTTTTTGGTACTGGAAATCAAACTCAAGACCTCGCATTTGCCAGGCAGGCACTTGTGCCTGCTGAGCTATATCCCTGGGTCTCTTTATAAATTTGACTAAGGTTTTACCTATTTTGTCTCTTTTTTCCAAGAACAAGCTCTTTGATGTGCTGATTCTTTGTATTGCATTTTAGTCTCAATTTCATTGATTTCTGCTCTCATCTTTATGGTTTCCCTCCTTCTTTTTTTTTTTTTTTGAGATAGGGTCTCGCTATGCAGTTCAGGCCGGCCTTGAGCTCACTTTGTAACCTAGGCTGGCCTCGAGCTTGCAATGATCCTCCTGCCTCAGCTTCCTGAGTGCTGGGATTACAGGAGTGCACTACCACGTCTGGCTTCTTTATTGATTTTGTTTAGTTGTTCTTTCTTCGCAAACATGAGGTTCTAAGATTCCCCACTATGATTGTGTTAGAATTTATTTATCTTTCAGTAGTAGTAGATCTTTAGCAGTATTTGTTTCATGAAGATAGATGTTCCAGTATTCAGTGCATAAATATTTATAAGCTTTTGTTTCTTGTTGGAGTGTTCTCTTATCTATTAACCTTTTCTTTGGGTTTTCTAATCAGTTTTAGCTTGAAATTTACATTGAGAATAAAATTGCTATCTCTCCTTGTTTTAGGGAGAGATAGCAATATCCTGGCGCAAGATATGTTGTTTTCCATCCTTTGTTTTTTAGTCTGTGAGTACCTTTTGGATTAGATGAGCTTCTTCAATACAATCAACTGTTGAATTCTTTAATTTTTATTCACTCTGCCTCTCTGTGTCTTTTAATTGGAGATTTGAGGCATTAACACAGAGATATTACTGAGAAGTGTTTGTTATTTACTATCTTTGTGCTCTATCTCTGTTGGTGACACCTCTGCTTTTCTCTTCCTTTCATGTTTTATTGCTGTTTATCCATTTTCCTTGCTTGGCGTTTTCATTCCATCTGGAATTTTAGCTTTATTAGTTTTATTGTTTCTGTCTAGAATATTCTTGGGGACTTCTGGGAAGATGGCGACTGGGTAGGCAGCAGAGAGGGAACCTCCTAGAGGATGGCCACCCAGACAACGGAATATAGCAATATGAGAAGGACAGAAAGGAGAGAGGTGTGTACCCTGAATCCAGGAAGGATCTGAAATGGGAACTGAAGCCCTAGGAAAGACCAAGCCAGACCTCTTCTGGAGCAAAGGATCAGAGGGCCGCCATGATGCAGTCCGAGGGGGAGGAGGCGGAGAAGGAGGAAGCCACCACTCCGAACACACCCTTGGCCCACGCCCTCGTTCTGGCACTCGAAGCTTCAGCTTCGGAGACCCACGCTCATGGAAGCCTCCTGACTCGGCCAGGGGAGAGCGGAGTTCCAAGAGCTGGTCCAGGTCTGGAGAGGAGAGGGCACAGCCAGGAAAAGAGGCAATGGCAGTTGGCAGATATTGTCAAACCCAGTGTGAGGATGCGAAGTTACAATAGCCACTAAAACAGAATCCCCACCCTGCGGCAACCTTCCTAATTAGTGCGTGGAGGCAAGGTGGAGTCAAAGCCACCAGTACACAGCCCACCACACCCAGCTCTATGCCTGCCCCGAGGCTGTGGCCTCCTGCCTCTCCACTGTGTAAGCAACTACCAGCAGAGGGCAGCAGAGAGCATCAGCAGCAACCCCAGAGCCACAGCAACTCCCAGGGATCCAGCCAAGGAACAAACGGGAACTGGAGCACAACAGCAAGAGAGAGCTGCGGATGGAGGTGGATCATGTGGTTTGACGCCCTTCTCACTCCAACATCAAGCAGGAAGCACGAGCTGAGTTACCGGGCTTCAGCTCCCACCCTGAACTCCCTCTGTGAGCACCTTGAGCCTCGGCAACCTGCACAAACACCACCTGTTCCTGACAGCAATGGGACGAGTCCACGGGCTTCAGGACTCACCCCAAACTACTAATACGAGCACCAAGAGGGTCTCCATACTGCTTACATATATGAACCTTGTATGAACCCATAGCAACAAATTACATGAAAATCAGCAGTCTGGGAGTCCGAGAAACAATAACATACTCTATACAGCAGACCAGAGAAAATTCTCCAGCTCTCTTCTAGAACTAATAACTAAACTCAGTGCATACCCTGGACTACCACAGTGAGCACGGGTGGGGAGACCTCATGCCCTTGTGCCCAACATCGTAAGTTCACCCAATGTCCAGCTGCAAAGGATGGGGAACGGCAATACTGGAGATTGGGAGGTGGGAGGGGGTGAAGACCTGGAATTAGGGTGCAGACCCGGTTCTCTTACTGGGTGGGGACAGCATGTGGCCTACAGAGAGACGCTAGTGGCCTATAAGGGAACCCGGGGGCCTTGACAGGGAGCTCAGTAGCCTGAGGGGGGAGGGCTCCCTCCAGGCTACATGAGAACCCTGAAGACCTGGAAGGGGCATGCAGCAGCCTGGCAATGAGGCAGTGCCAGGTGGTCTGCTGGGGACAACCCCGTGGACTCAACCCAGCCCCCGGCAGCGTGGTGACAGGGCGGAGCTGGGCAGTCTGCTGGGGGCGACTCCCTGGACTCAACCTGGCCCAGAGCTGGGCAGTCCACTGGGGGCAACCCCATGGATTCGACCCAGCCCCGGGCAGCACAGGCAGCACGGAGATGGAGTGGAGCCAGGCAGTCCGCTGGAGGTGACCTCATGGACTCAACGCAGCCTCCAGCAGCACGGAGATGGGACAGAGCCTGGAGACCCACTTGGGGCGACACCATACACTCAACCAGGCCCCAGCAGAGCCTAGCCTGGGCAGATCCCAGAGGTCTGTTTGGGAGACCCTGAGGACTCAACTGGACCTCCGGATGCCATGTATCGGGGCAAAGCCTAGTGGTTGCTGGGTAACCTCGCTGACTTGACTGAACCCCTGATGGCCTTGAGGGCTTGTCAGTGGGGGCTTGACCATAGTGAACTCAGTTCCCTGCCTATCTACTGTCTTTGAGCATAGGTGCTTTTCCACCTCCTGCCATAGCAATTTGTATACATCCATGTATGTTATAGCATAATTTGAAGCAGCTATGTCTCTTCCCAAGGTGAGAGTCCGAGGGTATAAATAAACCCAAAAGTACAGTTATTATCACAGGAAAGGTGACTGATTGGGTGGTAGAACAACAGAGGGTGGAGAAAATTGATTCATCGAACAAGCCATCATCTGTATAACTAACAAATGTGAAGATACCATTATGTAATGCAACATCCAGAGCTAATTCCCTACTATGTTCTCTATAATTTTGTATTTCCTTTATTGTTTTTGTGTTAACAGATGCAAAAATAACTTTATGTAATACAGCATCCTGTACTAATTCCCTACTATCCTCTCTATAATTTGGTATTTCCTTTAATGTTTATGTGTTAACTAAAATAATGTGAAGATAACATTAAGTAATACAGCATCCAGTGCTAATTCCCTACTATATTCTATATAATTTTGTATTTCCTATATTGTTTATGTGTTATTCTGGTTTATATGTCTCCATTCTTTTGTCTTTAAAATAAGAAAAAAAACCCAAGTGATTATCTCAATAAAAAAAATAGAATATTCTTGGGTATTTTCTGAGTGCAAGTTTAGTGTTCATAAATCTCTTGAGTTATTTTTTTTTACATGAAATATCCTTATTTCAGCTATTTTGAAGAAAAGCCTCACAGGATATGTAGATCTGGGTTGTAAATTGTTTGCTCTTAGGGCTTGAAATACTACACTCCAAGCTTTCCTGGCCTTTAGGGTTTGTATTGAGAAGAGTACTGTAATTCTAACAGCTTCACTTTTACATATATATTTTTTTGTTTTTCTCTGACTGTTTTTCAAAGTCTGGCTTTGTTGTTGGACAATTTAATAATGATATGCCTTGGTGAGCTTCTTCATTCATCATGGTTGTTTGGTGTGCTGAAAGCCTCACTTACTTGCATGTTGAACTCTTCTCATGTTTGGGAAATTTTCTATTATGATTTCTGTAAACTAATAATTCAGTCTGTGTTAACTTCTAATTTTTCTCTAATGCCTGTTAGCCTTAGGGTGGTCTTCTTAGTGTCATCTAGCTGCTGCTGGATGATTTTTTTCTTCTATTATTTTTGTGGCGTGTCTGAGTACTTCATAATTTACCACTTGGCTCTCAATTTGAGACACGCTTCACATTGGTCATTTCTGCAATTTATGAATTGTGTAAATTTTTTATTTTAGGTAATTCTATCTTATACATTTTCATGGATTCTATGCTGTTCATGAATTTTTGTTTTAGTCAGCTTTTCCAATTTTTTATTTGTTTTTCCTAAATCCACATTGGACATTTTAAGTGATAATTTCCTAAAGTTTTGGGTCAGAGCCTCTTTGAACTCTTGAAGTTTCTTCATGTCTCTTTAAAATTTCGTAGAGCTCTGCTGCCTGGTGTTTACTTTCCTCTCCGTCAGTGCCTCTAGATCTACCTTGAGAGAGTTGGGAGAACTTGGGGGCCTTTTATTGCCTTGTTTTCCCATGTTCCTGTGTGTATGTATATACAGATATATTTTTCCCTTTGGGACTGGTGGTTGATACCTAGTAGAGTGAGGAGAGATTGCAGCTGATACGAGGATCTCTTCAGTTAGAGTCTGTCTTTGGATGATATGTTTGCTGCTTTATTTGGAGAGCATTCACTCCTTCAGATATTTTATTTAAATGGTTCGGACCATGACACTATGTTGTGAGGAGGGAATTACCACTGGTTATAACAGTACCAACAAATCTAACCATACATTGCTTATATGCGTAACACCCCACATGTACACATATAGCTATATGCATACATTTTGTAACCTATACTATATTGTTATTAGTAGGCTAAGACGTGGAGAGAGAGGGGAAGAGATGGTGGGATGGGTGAAAGGGCATGTGAGTCAGTGGGGGGAGAGGTAGATAGAAGGAGTAATAATGGGTATAAAGTAGGTGGGGTCAGGGTCTGTTGGGGTCTTTTATATTTGGGGTGCAATATTGACTGTTGTTTTCATACATTTTACCTTAATTATGTTACTAACATAAAAAACATTGCTATAATTGTCACTTTTAAAAAATTGTTAAATAAAAATAGAAAAACCTTTTATATTTGTGTGCATTTTTACTATCTTATGCTTTCATATTAATGTGTAGAAAACATTCTCCAGAGAAATACACCTCTGCTCAATAAGATATTTTTATTTCATTTTCAGTATTGTTTTCAAATCTTTGATTATAAGTCCTGATAATTATAACTTAAGTCCTCCCACAGAGTGATACGGAGACAGCAGGTGTAAATTGGAATGAATGGGGCCACTTTCTTGCTTTCTTTATTAGCTCACAGTTCCTCATTTGAAAAATGTATCCCATGGGAAATCACCTTAGTTACAATCTAGACATGGGAGGAAAGCTCAAGGCTTGTGGGTGGGATCCAGGTCAGCATGATGTCTTGGCTCAGACAGTGAAAATCTCTTCACTTAGAGATTCAATCACTGCAGTATTCAACCTACATCAAATCAAGTCTTAATCCAAGCAAAATTTCTCCCAAAATCATCTCTTCACCAAACCCTGTCTTATACTTAGTGAATAACTCAGGGCTAAATTAAAATTCTCAGACCCTTTTACTCTCGTGAAGGGAGAGCTTACAGTAACCACATCCATGAGTCAACCCAAAACACACCTTAATAAAATATTGGTCATATACAACAAGATTAGATTTTTAGCAAGGAGAACTCAGACTCTGTTGGTTCTGAAATACTGAAGAATTTATTGGTCTTGGTATTCTCAAGAAGAGGAAAATGAAGGGTTTGGCAGAGGAAACCTGAGGCTGTAAAACCCAGTGAAGGGATGATCTCCACACCAGTATTAACACTAATCCATTGCCTTCTATATGTTGGGAACATTACTAAGGGCTAATGGCTCAAAGGTCACAAAGAAGAACATAAAGGGATTTCAGATGACATCAGGCGTGTTCAAGATAGCATAGCCATAGATGTGAAGGGTCTTCAAGTAAGTTGGTAAGAAGAATAAAGAGCACAGGAATTGAGGATTAAGCTGGGAATAATTTGTAGGTCATCTGGAATTCAAATTTCTCCTAAATCTTCTTTCACGAATTTTGTCACCTGCAGCAAGACACACACATCTGTTATGCTTGGATTCAGGTCTCCAAGCTTAGGCACACCTTCCCTATCTGCTTTATACCTAATTCCCACATTTCCCTGTCCTCTTTAGGTCCCAGGGAGAAGGTGACTTTCCCAGGATGTGCCCTGTTCTTTCAGGTGAGCAGCAGTCAGGAGTCAAGAAGTATCCCGACATCAAACACCACACCCACCCACCCCCAGCTGACTTCAGGGACATCCCAAATGCTTCAAGTCTTTAAAACTTCCTCAAATAGAACAGAGCTACACTCTGAGTGGAAGCTCAGCTCTGAAATGATGGTTGTGAAGACATAATCCCTGCTTACACCGTGTAAAGCTATGCTGTGAATGAGTTTCAAAAACAGTGTGTATTTTCTCCTAGGGCCTCTGTGGAACATTTGAAACTACACAATACTTCTTTCTATAAATTCGTTATCTTCTTGGCTTGTGTGATAACACTCTCCTCATTCTTTCACCTGTTATTTCTCCTTTTTATGACTTTTCTTTTGGTAGTGTGTGAACCATGTATGCCTGCCTTAGGTCACCCTGCAAGGTCTTCGGGGGCACATACATGCCAGGAATGCAGGTCCCTATGAAAATGCAAACATTTCACAGAACCAAAAATAATCCAAATTCTCCAGGTGGAATACAGACAGGTGGGTGCAAAAATTAAAATACTATGGAACAGCTGAAAGAACAGACTAAATGCACACACTAGATCTATAATGTAACTGTTTTGGTCAATTACAAAAGCATGTACTTTGAAGAGTACCACATGTTATACAGGATACATACAAATAAAGAGAAATTTATCAAATCTACTAGGATGTTTACCTATAGGAGAGGATGGAACTTAGATATGCACATAAAGACTGAACATAGAATAAATAAATCAAGAGAGAGAACTTGGAGGTGCCCAGTTATGCCAGAATCACCCACTGAGGAATAGACTGACACGGCCCTTTGCACCTGGAGACCAGTTGAATAATAATGATGATAATGAGTAAGATGTGATCATTATCAGAGAAAGGTCACTATCTGATGGGAAAAGAATTACAAAAACATGAATATATAAATATCCAGTGTGAACTTTGCCATTCAGTGACCCAAGGACAAGGCGTTAGGGGCCTGTCACACCATGTTGTGATTGTGTACAGACCCTGATCTCCCTCTTGCAGAGTTGGACTTTGCATTTTCTTTGTAAAATAAGTAGTGTAGGACAACGACTAAGCCAACAGCATTAGATATAAACTTCCTGGATTCAAATACTAGCTTTACAACTTCCTATTGTGTGACCTTGACCCAGTTGCAGAATGCTGCTGTATATATAAGAAGATACAAGTATCCCTCATATTGAATGATGACAGCATCAGGACCTACCTCACACAGATTATTTGTAAATATAAAATTAGGTAGTGTACATGCTCAGAACAGAGCCTAAAAATATTGAGTACTCAATAAATGATCAGTGTTGTTATGATTATGCAGCTCTGTGCTGTTATTCCAGGAAGAGGGCAATGTACACCTTATCAAATGGAGATTTTCCTCCTTTCTTTGGATGCAATGAACACTAGGTTCCCCCCTTCTTTTCCTCTGTGTCCTAAAGTCCCCAGCTCCATTTTAACTCACAGGGGTCCCTGGGCGCGGGGGTTGCAACTGAAACGCAGAGCCCTTATGATGAGCACAGTGCCCACAGTGATGCCCACCAGGCCCACCAGCAAGCCCAGGGCACAGACCACATTTTCCGCTGTCTCTGTCGCCTGGATGAGCTCCTGGGGCTCTGGGGAAAGATGAAGATTTGGGGTCAGAATGTGCGCTAGGAATGGGGCTGGCCTGAGTGCATGTGGAAGCTGAAGGTCATAGAGCATTTGATGGCACATGAGGGTAAGGGGACGGGAAGCCTGAGGCCTTGGGTCCTGGGAACAGAGGTCATGGAGGGGAAAAGAGAATCCATACCCCAGTGCTTGAGATATGGCTCATCCAGGCCCCAGTGTTCCACCTTGCAGTCATAGACGTCCTCGGTGTTGGGAAGGAAGGTCAGGTAGTGGAACTTGTAGTAACTGTAATCTGTGTGTGGCAGGAAGATGCTCTCTGAAACACCTTCAGTTACTGGCTGCCCATTCTGCAGCCATGTGACATTGAGCACAGGCGGGAAGAATCTGTCCACATGGCAGATGAGGATGTTGGGCTCACCCAGCTCCACGGGCTTCTTTGGAAACACGGTCACCTCAGGAGGATCTGGGAGAGGACAAAACCTGGTGAGTGCTCCATGTTTTGGGAAGAATAACAGGGGCTTCATCTTGGGGTGTCCTCTATCTCAGGTGCAGAGCCAGGAGTCTCACTCCACTGATCAGCCTCACTCGGGTCACACTTTCTCCTGAGTGACAGGGACAGTGAAGGCCCTCGGATGCACTAGAGTGAGCCCAGGCCACTCAGCAGTGAGAACCCAGGTCTCCCATTCTGTGTAGTGGAGGAGGAGCCCTCCCTCCCTTCCCAGTTGGTGGCAGACAGGAAGAAGCAAAGTAGGCATTACCGCTGGGAGCCTGCGTGTGGTTTGAGCGATGGATCATGATCTTCAAGCTGTCCTTCAGTATGGGAAAGTCCTTCAGCCCACCCTGAGGATCAAAGCTTAAGGCTCGACTGAACTCCGGCAGATGCCAGACTGTCTGCCTCTTCTCCAGATCCACGTAGAACATCTCGTCCTGATCAATCTCAAACATAAACTCCCCTGATGGGCTATGTGTCTGGACAAACTCAGCATAAGTTGACACATGGTCTGCTAAATAAAGTAGAGAAAAATGTGGTGAAACATAAAAAAGAATACATAAGTAATGTAGGCATGAAAATTGATAGAGATTTGTTAATATTAGAAGCAGAAGGATAGAGATCAAAGGATGGAAATATAGAAGAAGAAAGAATAACACCAAAAAAGAGAGAATACAGAGGAGACCAGAGCAGCTCTTATTGGAAATGGGGGCGGGGGGGACCAAAGGAGAAGAGAGCAATGAGCAGTCCAGCTGCTTTACGGGGACTCAAATTATGAATTTTCTAACCATACAGAGATATAAGTAACAACAGTGTCTGGGAAGATTTGTTAAGCACCTGCTATGTTCTTGGCACCATACTAAATTCTTTATATATTTTACTCATTTCCTTGTCTCCATAGCTCTTTGAAGCAAATACCTGATGTTCTGTTTTTCAAATGAGGACCTGGAGAGAGGTTAAGTAACTTGCCTAAGGTCACACAGCTTTGTGCAACAGTAGACCCCCACCTCTCAGTTCTTCTAGTGCCACCGATGTAAAATTGTTTTTAGAATCTGGAGAGTGGAGGAGAAGGAATATTAATGTTCTCATTACAAAAAAGGGACAAAAATGGAAGATTGAAAGAGAAGGAAATTTTCTTCGGAAGCCGAGCATGGTGGTGCATACTGAAAATCACTCTGAGAAGCTGAGACTGGAAGATTGAAGATTCAAGCCCAGTCTGGACAACTTAGCTACTGATCAAGAATTTGTCTCAAAAATAAATAAATAACATAGCTGGGGATGTAGCCCAGTGTGTTCATCCCCAGTACCACAAAAAAAAATTCTTCAAATTTTATTATTCTTGGACTGGGGATATAGCTCAGTAGCATGGCACCTGCCTGGTAAGGGCAAGGCCCTGAGTTCTATTCCCAGTTCAAAAAAATGTTTGAATATTCTTAACACTCTTCAAGTTTCTGTTTCGTTTATAAATGTGAACCTGCAGTATGCATGGGTTTTTTCATATTTTTCATTTTAGGTACATAATATCCAAAAACATAGTACAGATAATTTAGTGTTCATTTCAAACTTTCTTCTTTAATTTTTATTTTAAGTAGAACTATAAGTATTGCTGAGTTTGGACAGCCTGAGAAACTTAGTTTTTATTTCTCAGTTTATAACTTTTTAGTAAATAATGTTTAAGATAATAAAATAAACTATCATCTTTAAATAAAATGAATATATGAGAGTTTCTGGTCTTAGAGTGAGAGATGAGTAAGAATGAAACAGGACATTGGGGCTTACTTGGCTCAGCCTCCTAACTCCCTGTGGGTTTGCAGCCCAACATATAGGGACTCCATCTGTGCTTGGACACAGTGACAGTGAGAATGATCTATCACAGGAGTTCATCCTCAGCTCAGAGGACTCATATCCAGGAAAGAGCATAAAACAGAGACAAGCTTTTTAAGAAGGAGATTTCTGAGTGAACTAAGAAGCATTTTCAAAGGAGAATTGAGGACCCAGAGAAACATGAAAACTAAGGATGGAGTACATTACAAGAGCATTAAAAATTGTCCCAATAAGAAAGCAAGAAACGAATTGCAATGGAGCATTATCAATAACTCAAGTCAGAGAGACCTGGAAGAGCACACACCAGGTTTAAGCTCATGGCAGTACTGGTGACCAAGAGGGAGCTTCCTCAGGACACAGCGGAGACAGAAGTGAGAAACTTAGCTATGAGGCTGAGGAAAAGGAAAAAGTATCAGAGTGTAAAGTGAAGGAAAGATTTATGGTGGGTTCATGTCTGTGATTTAAGGTAACAAATGTGTTTATATGTTGTTAGGGAGGGAGGGGAGCATCAAAGACAGAACTGAGTTAATCAGTGATGTGTGTCACTAATCCCAAAACATCTTCACACCTGTATGAAGATATGTTCACTGTGGAATTTGTCATAACACAACATTGCAAACAACCCAATGACCTCAACAGGGCACGAGGTACCTCTGCTTCTCTGTCATACCCCCTCCTCTTCACTTCTACCTGTGCCTGGATTCCCCACTTTCTATTAAATGGTCTAGGGGCCAGGGTGCATCTTTTTCCTTATTTTCAAGAGAATAAAAAAAATTATACAGAATTTCAAAACAAGGTGATAGGAAATTAACAATGGCTATTATATTACATATTGTTATCTTCAATTAGGTGCTCAGATAAAGAGATATAAGCATGCAAAATTGATCAAACATTATAAGCACTAACTATTCCTTTCAATGAACTAAAAGAATAGTAGTACAGCTATCCTGTGTGTGTATCTTCAGGGTGCATCTTTATCCTTCACGTTAGTGGTTTTTTTGAATGACAACATCATATACAATTTGATGTTCCAGTGTGGGCAGCAGGAAAAAAACTTTAGCATGATTTATAATCCCTGGCTGAATCTATGGTTATCCCAAGCCTAGAACTCTCACTGCAGTAAGTTAAGACCCAGATCATAAGGTTAGGGGCTGGGGATATAGCTCAGTGGAATAAGCGCCTGCCTAGCAAGCGCAGGGTCCTGAGTTCAATCCCCAGTACCGCCAAGAAAAAACAGATCACAAGGTTAACAAGACATGAAAAGCTGCTGTCTTGAGACCAGAAGGCATGAGAACCAGCTGCAGAGACCCTGGGAGGGGCCTAGGAACTTGGAAGAGAAGGATAAACACAGGGGCTCACTTAGCAATCTGTCCCTTAGGCTCTGACACAGAGAACCCACTTCTCCAGGCCCCTCACATGCAAACACACAAAGCAGGGCTGCGGGTCCAGGAGAGATAGGGTGTGAGGTCCAGCAGGGTTCCCTTAGAAAGTCATTGTGTAGAGAAGTCTGGGAGGCAGAGTGTGAACTTCAGAATCAAATCTGGATTTGAACCTTGGCTTATGGACTTGTAGTACAAACTTGGCTAATATATTGATCTTTTTATTATTAATGTGTTAATCTCTGATGTGCAGTGAATAATATCTTCACTGAATGTTCTTGTGAGGCATAAATGTAGAGAGACTGAAATAGATGTCTAGGAAATTGTGGCTGCTCCTTCTGTGATGGCCATGAGAGTAAGTGGGACAGAGATGCGCCTCACATGAGGAAACAGAGAAAAGTAAGTTGGAGGAATAATAAATTCCGTAAAATCTTCTAAGCAGTTGTCTGGTTTCCTGCCCCCACCTCTCACCCAGACTCCCCCACCGTCCTCAGCACTCACCCTTGATGGCCCCAGCCCCTGGGAGACTCAGCAGGAAAGCCAGGGAGAGGATGCTCAGGATCACAGCTATGTTCTGGAACAGTCTTTCTTTAGAGCACATGTTGAGGAGTTCACAGGTGATAACTGTGAGGAAAGGAACAGTGAAGAGGTCCAGAGGCAAGGAGGGGAGAGGGAAGAGCTCTAAAACTGAGAGCTTGTGTGAAATAAGATTACTATTCTGTCTGGTTGTGAACTCCTAGGCTCAAGTGATCCTCTCCTTCAACCTCCTATTTCACTGAACTGTACAGCCTGAAAATAGCCAAAGAGAGTGGGGAGGAGTCAGCATGGTGAGCCCTAACCAATCAGAGAGGCAATAGGGCTGACCCTCTCTGTTGCTGGGTAAACAGAAGACTGAAGGGAGCTGCTACAGACAGGATGATTTTCAGGAACCAGCAGGATCCAAGTAACTCCAGTTCATAGCTCATTTTCAGAGTTTGAGAGGGAGGCTTGCGTTGTACACGCTTCTGACGGCAAATGTTCTATATCGTGCTGTTATACAACTCTTTGAATCCTTAGGTACAACTAAGCATCATCAAAAGCATTCAAACTATCCTTGACATTTTGTCCACTATTTTTCTAAACAATTTAAAGTTGTTTCATCAAGTTTGTAAACATATCCTGCTATTTTTTTAGAGATAAATGCACTACATAATATAATTAACCTTTCTTTTAGGCCCACCTAGCTGCCATATCTTCCACTGGTCTTTTTACATAGAAGTTTTATGGTTTTATTCAGTAATTTTAATTAACTTGAATGAAGTAGATCTTCAAATACTTTTCTATTCCTGTTTATCTTTGTTAGTAAGATTCCTACAGTTCTTATTACCTCAGTTTCTTTTCTATTCCTGGCATGTAAGCTATCTGAAGTAACATTTTTTCTCTTTAAATTACTAGTTATTTTATTTTCTTTTCACATAATAAAACCTAATACAGCATTATACATGGTAATAATGAGTACTTTCATTAATTACTTTAATTAATGAATATTTTAATCTTTGTGGTGTTGGTGTTGTTGTTGTTTGAGACAAGATTGCTATTCTTTCTGGTCATGAACTCCTAAGCTCAAGTGAGCCTCTGTTTTAACCTCCTGTGTCTCTGGAACTATAGGCTGATTTTCTGTTTTTATTTTTCATCTTAAAGATAAAAGAACAAAAACATCTTAACAAACACACATGCATTTAGAAAATAACACAAAAACATAAGCAATACAGACTCTCAGACAAGGTGATAGGAAATTAACAATGATTGCAGTATTACATATTGATAACTTCAATTTGGGTACTCTGATAAACAAATATAGACATGTAAGTTAAATATTAACTATTCCTTTCAATAGAGCAATAAAAGTCAGTAGTACAACTACATTAGCTATCCTGTATATACATATATATTTTTCTCATTTTTCTATCTCTCTTTTCCCTCATCCCAGTTCTTTCCTTTTGAGCAGTTTTCTTCTCTTTCACAATGTCTATTGTACCTCCTAGATTTTACTCACTCTTTCAGGTTCTTACATTAGTAAGATAATATGGTGTTTACACATGCAGGTCTGCTTCATTTCACTTATGAGTATGGTCTCTAGCTGTGTCCATTTTCTTATAAAAGCCTTGAAATAATTTTTCTTTATAACTGAGTAATGTTCCATTATGTAAAATTACCACAACTTTTTTATCCATTCCTCCATGGATGGACATTTGGGTTGCTTCCACGATTTAGCTATTACAAATTCTGCTGCTATAAACATGGATACGCATATATCGCTGTGATATGATGTTTTCAGTTCTTCTGGGAAAATACCCAGAAGGGGAATAGCTGGATTGAATGGGACCTCTAGTCCTAGTTTGCTGAGGAATCTCCAAACTGATTTCCACAGTGGTTGCACCAGTCTACACTCCCACCAGCAGTGGAGAAGAGTTCCTTTTTCTCCACAGCCTCTCCAGCATTTGTTATTGGTTGATTTCTTAATGATAGCCATTCTTACTGGAGTGAAATGGAATCTCAGTATTGTTTTAATTTGCAGTTCATGAATGACTAGTCATGTTAAACATTTTCTCATGCATTTATTTGCCATTTGTATTTCTTTATCTGAGAAGTGTGTGTTCATCTCAGATGCCTATTTTTATATTGGGTCTTTGAATTGGGGAGGGCTGATGTTTTTTAATTCTTTATTGTTAGTATATATTCCGTTTCTATCTAGGGGGACAGGTCCCGAGAACGAGTTATCCACAGATGAAAAGAAAAACCAGAGAGCGACAGTTATGGGATCCGGGTCTGCAGCCTCTGGGACTGAAGCCTCCGTTACCCTCCTCCTCAGCCTTTTATCCAGATACAAACAGAAAGCAGCAACAGGGCAAATGGGAGGAATCACTAACAGGATTGGCAAGGATAGTAAAACTCAATTATCACAGGAATGAGACCTGACTTAGTGAGCCATCACATTATCGTTCCTGCAGGCGTATCTCAGCAAAGCATCTAGTGCTATCCCAGTGGCTTTTCACAGGGACACAGGTCCTGCTATCATTTCCTTTTACACTAATGCTTTTGCTAGACTTCCTCCAGAATCAAACAATCGTACAACTTGGTCAGGCCCTAAGTCCCACATAGGTAATACATTGAAAGATAAACTAATGAATGTCCTTCTCTACACTTTATATGTTCTAGATAGGAGTTCTTTGTCCGAAGGACAGTCAGCTAGAGTTTTTTTCCCAATTCGTGGGTTTTCTTTTTACTCTGCTAGTGATTTCTTTAGATATGCAAAAACTTTCCAGTGAGATGAGATCCTAGTTTTTGATTCTTTGAAGTATTTCCAGTGCAGTTTGGTCTTTGTTCATGAACTCTGTGCCTATTCCTATCTTCAGGATTTTTACCTGCTTTCTCTTCCAGTAGATTTAGCGGTTTTGTTTTAATATTTAGAAATGTAATCCATTTTAACTTGAGTTTGGTGCATGATGATAGACATGGGTCTAGTCCTTGGCCTGTGGTGAGCCAGTTTTTCCAGCACCATTTATTAAAGAGGCTGTTTCTTCCAGTGAACTTGTTTGGCCCCTTTATCAAAGAGAAGGTGGCTGTGTATGTTTGTGGTTGTGGCTGCATTTCCAGTCTATTCCATTGATCCTCAGATCTCTTCTTTTGCCAGTACCATGTTGATTTTATCACAGTAGCTTTGTAATATAGTTTCAGGCCAGGGATTGTGATTCCACCTGTCTTGCCTTTGTTGCCCAGGATTGCTTTTGCTATTCTGGGTCTCTTCTGGTTCCAGATGAATTTTAGGAATGTTTTCTCTAGATCTATGAGGTATTCTAATGGAATTGCATTGAATTATAAAAATTTAGGAAGTATGGCCATTTTCACTATGTTTGTTCTTCCTATCCTTGAGCAAGGAATATCTTTCCATTTTCTGAAATCCTCTTCAATCTCTTTTTTCAGAGTACTGTAGTTTTCACTGTATAGATATTTTACTTCTTTTGTTAGATTGATTTCTAAATATTTTAATTTTCTGGCTGCTACAGACCTTTAATTATTTTGGATTCTATTATAAAAGATATGGTTTCCTTAGTTTCTCTCTCAGTATTTTCATTGTTTGTGTGTAGGAATACTATGGCTTTTGAGTGTTGACTTTGTGTCCAGCTATGCTACTGAATTTGTTGATTAATTCTAGGAGTCTCCTGGTAGAGTTTTGGGGGCCTTCCATTTGGAGTATTATGTCATCTGAGAATAATGATAATTTCACTTCTTCCTTTCCTAGTCTTATTCCTTTTATATCTTTCTCTTGTCTGATTGCTCTGGCTAATGTTTCCAGAACTGTGTTGAATAGAAATGGTGACAGTGGACATCCTTGTGTTGTTCCTGATTTTAAGGTGAAAGATTTTGGTTTTTGTTCATTTAGTATGATGTTGGCTGTTGGTTTGTCCTAGATGGCTTTTACCAAATTGAGGTAAAGACCATCTATTCCTATTTTCTGTAGGTTTTTTTTTTTATCATGAATGCATGTTGGATTTTGTCAAAATCTTTTTCTGCATCTATTAAGATGATCATGTGATTTTCTCTTTGGCTCTGTTGATACGGTGTATTATATTGATTCATTTGTGTATATTAAACTATCCCTGCACTCCTGGGATGAATCCCACTTGGTCATGTTGTATTATCTTCTTCATGATTTGTTGAATTCTTTTTGCTAGTATTTTATTGAGTATCTTTGCATCTATATTCATTAGGGAGATTGGTCTATAGTTCTCTCTCCTGGTTGGGCCTTTCTCTGGTTTTGGGATCAATATAATACTTGCCTCCAGAAATGAGTTAAGGAGAATTGCTTCCCTTTCAATTTCATTAAAGAGTTTGAGAAGTGTTGGCATTAAGTCTTCTCTGAATTTCTTGTAGAATTCAGCTGTGAATTTATCAGGATCTGGGCTTTTCTTTGTTGGTAAGTTTTTAATCACATTTTCAATTTCCATAATTGATACTGGGTTATTCAAGATTTTTATATCTTCTTGATTCAACTTTGGTAATTCCTACTTATCTAGGAATCTGTCCATTTCTTCTGTGTTTTCCATCCTATGAGAGTAATGATTTTCAAAGTAGATATCGATGATCTTCTGAATTTCTATAGGATCTGCAGTGATTTCACCTTTTTCATTCCTTATTGCATGAATTTGAGTTTTTTCTCTCCTTTTTTTTGATAAGGTTGGCTAGGACTTTAATTTCCAATTTTATTGTGCTATGGTCAGATAGTATACATGGGATAATCTGATTCTTCGCATTTAATTAAGCTTGTTCTATGGGATAGTATGTGTTCTATTTTAGAGAAAGTTCCATGTGCAGCTGAGAAGAATGTGTATTCTGATGTTATGGGTGGAACACTCTGTAAACTTCTACTAAATCCATTTGTTCACAAGTTTTCTTTAATTCTGCTATTCTATTTCTTTGCTGATTTTTTGTCCCATTGACCTATTGCTTTGTGTCAATGGGGTGTTAAGGCCCCCCATTACAACATTGTTGTTAGTTATTTGGTTTTTCATGTCTAAGATTTGTCTTATATAGTTGGGTGCTCCCATGTTTGGTGCATACATATTTATGATTGTTATCTCTTCCTCTTGAAGTTTTCCCCTGACAAGTATGTAGTGACCTTCTTTATCTCTTTCGATCATTCTTGGTTTGAAATTTACTGGAGTCCATACTCATAAGTGAAATAAATCAGCGATACATGTGCAGGCAACGTATTATATCACTGGTGTAAGAACCCGTGGGTGGGAATATAAACTAAAAGTCATGAAGGAAATCTGTTCAAAAACAGAGAACGGATGGGACGAAGGAAAGGAGAAAAGAAAAAGACAAAAATGTATGTATGTATGTATGTATAGAGGAATATATATGAATATACATATGTGCAGGAGGGCTAACA
>PVLD010026436.1:0-22189 GCA_004027595.1 Dinomys branickii | reverse complement strand
ACTGTCTGACTAAACTTGCATGTCTGTATATGGGTCCATGCATCTACAATTCGAAGATATCAATGGATAAAGCAACAACTACTGTTGAGACCATATCACCTTGTCTATAGATTAGTTGTGATTGTACTATTTTCTATGATAATGGGTGTCTGTTTGTCAATATGTTTTTGTACTTTTATGTTTCTAAAATAAAAAAAAAATGTAAATGTATTTGTTCAAAAGTTTGGTTCAGTTCCAATATTTCGTTGTTGATTTTTTCATCTGTTTAGTTCATCTTTTTGTGACAGTGGTGTATTAAGATCCCCCAATGCAATGGTATTAGTGCTTATGTAATTTTTCATGTCTGTTAACATATATTTATGATTGTTATCTCTTCCTCTTGTATTATTCCCTTTACAAGGATGTAGTACTTTCTTTATTTCTCTTAATCAGTGCTGACATGAAATTCACTTTGTCTTTAAATAGAATAGCTACCTCTGCTTTTTTCTGGGTTCTGTCACATGGAGTATTGTTTTCCATACTTTGACTTTTAGTCTTTGAATTTCTTTTTGAATTAAATGTGTTTGCTGTATGCAGCATATTGATGTGTCTTGGTGTTTGATCTATTCTGCCTGTGTGTGTCTTTTGATTGGTGAATTGAGATCATTAATATTGACAGTTATAACTGATATGTATTGACTTATCCTAGTCCTGTTACTTTTGTTGTTGTCTTCCCCTCTTTTTTTCCTTCCCTCTGTTTAACTGTTTGCCTTGTCTGATGGATTTCTTCTGTTGGGGTTCATGGAGTTGTAGCCATTGTTATCTCATTCTAGAATGTCCTTCAAAATATTTTGGAGTGCTGGCTTGGTGGTCCTCAATGACCTCAGATGTTCTTTGTCATGGAAATATCTTATTTCTCCATCATTTTTGAAAGAGAGTTTTGTGGAGTACTTCAATCTGGGTTGAAGGTTGTTTTCCTTCAGAACTTAAAGTACTTCCCTCCAACTCTCCTTGACTTGAGGGTTTGTGCTGAGAAGTCAGCTGTGATTCTTACGGGTTTTCCTTTATAGGCGATTTGTTTCTTTTCCCTAACAGCTTTTAAGAGTCTATTCTTATGTTGAATTTCTGGAATCTTGACCATGATATACCTGGATGTAGATATTTTTTGATCATGGCTAATTGGAGTTCTATATGCCTCACTTACTATATGTCAAATTCTTTTCCTCTACCAGGGCAGTTTTCTGCCATGATGTCTGTGAACATATAAAATATATATAAAATTTGTGCTGTCTCCTGCTTTTTCACTGACTCCAGTCAATCTTGAGTTATTCTTCTTTGACTCATCTAGCAGCTGCTGAATTGACTTCTCATGGTCCCTTGCTATTTTCAAGAAAACTTTCTTTTCATGATCACTAACCACAAGGCTGTCTTTTATATCTGAGATCCTGTCCTCAATTGGCTTAATCTACTGTGGATACTTTTAATGGAATTTTTATTCTCCTGGATATCTGCTTGAATCTGCCTTATAGATCCCATTTCTTTCCTACATTGAGCATTCATGGCTTCCATAATTTTCTTAAGCTTCTCTATTTTTTTGTCTGTATCTGCTCTTGAGTCACTAAGCATGTTTTCATTGTGGACATCATCTCTGAAGTTATCTGAGAAATTATTTCTGATTTGATTTTTTTCTAGAGCCTCATTCAATTACTTTGTTGTTACCACTTCAGAGAGGTCAGGTGGGTGGTTCTTGGATTGTCCCACCTCACTGCCTATGGGTTTGCCTTTGCTAAACTGGATGTCTGGGGTTGCATCTTGTTTGTGTTATCTCTTATGTTTAAGTGTTATCTCTTCTCATTTTCCTTTCTATTTTTAGTTTAATTCCTGGGATGATGCTTATAAATTGCCTACAGTGGGTTGTTTTATTGGTAGTATTTAGAAACCTTAGGAAGTGACTAACTCTCTGAGGTATCTTCCAGATGTAGCTAGCTTCTAGGTTTTGAGTCTGTTGCAAGATCCTAGCTCTTCAGTTAATTGAGGATAAGAAGTTGCTTCCTGTTTGGCCCAGCTTCTGGTTCTTTGGCATTGTGCCACAGTATTTTCTGTGACCCTTAGTCAACCTCAGTTTTGGAATACCAGGAAGAACAGCTGTTTAGAACAATTATGTTACTTTTGGCTACAGTGGTACCATTAGCAATGACAATAGCATCAAACACAGCCTAGAAAATGACACTGTGAGCTAACCATTAATTTGTCATTTTAACCATGTGAACTAGATTTGTGGTTATATAACAAAATCCAAACGAAACCAATATGCAGTATACAAGTTCTTAATATGTCAATTTTGCCCTTAGGGGTTAAATTTTAAAATGGATTAGGGGAAATAGAGAAGTGAAGAAGAGGAAGAGATTAGAAGTAAGGCTTTAGGACAAAGCAGGTTCATGCTAACTTTGGCAACTGGTGCAGAAGACTGGAGGGAAAGAGAAGGGAGCAAGGAAAAGAACAGAATAACAACCCCAAAGAGGCTAGAAATCATGTGCACATGCATATAAAAACAAGATCAAACAATGGAGAAAAAAAACCACCACCACCACAATAAAAATCAAATGAGAGGAAAAGAAAAAAAAATCTACTTTCAGGTATGTCTCTGCTGTCACTGGTAGACAATATGTGGAGACAGAATCCTGACCTGTGTTAATTTATCCCAGCAAGCCAGCAGTAGCTTTTTGGTGGGGATAATCTTAGAGAGCCTGCACTTTGGTGGGGATAGTCTCAGAGACCAGACTCATTTTGTCTGCAGCCATGGGCACACCTTCTATGGGCCTGAGCCCAGCTGAGAGGTGCTAGATGGAGCCAGTAGCCACTCTGAGTTCTGAACTCAGCTGGCCCCTTTCCAAGATGGCTCCTGGCCAATCACTCTCTCATGTGGGATGACTGAGCCCTCAGCACTCACCTCTAGCTAGTGTAGTCCTTCACATCTGCTGCTCCCTTCCACTGCTGTACCTCTCTATGGAGGCTTCTGGGGTCACCAGCAGTCACGGTGTGTCTGCAGGTTTGAACCACTTCCCTTTTTCAGTGAGTACTGTCTCAGAGAGAAGTTACCACTGGCTATTTCCTCTTTTTCTTTCAAGCTTCTCTCTTCACTCTCTCTTTGAGCTTCAATGTATGCTTCAGGTCCTTCTTGGGTCCAGGTGGCCCACTTCCCTCCTTCCTCTTCATGTTGCTGTATCCCAGCATCTGGATGCAGAGAAGCTCTTTTTCTGCTGCTTACCGCTCTGCCATCTTGGTGACTCCCCCTGTATCACCTTGGCTTTTGATTCCTGTCATCCTAGTGGATGTGAAAGGTCAGCTCACCGTGACTATGACTTCAGTCTTCCCGACACCCAGTGACGTGGACATCTTTTCATATATTTATTTACCCTTTCAAATTTTCTTTGCAGAAATGTCTGTTCAGATCCGCTGCCCATTTTCTTTTTCCTCTTGAGTGCTGGGATGGAACCTAGGGCCTCACCCATACTACACACGGGCTCCGTTGTGGAGCACACCCCCAAGCTCCTTGCTTCTTTCTAAATTGGGAGGAGCTACTTCCTCTTGAAGTTGATAACTTGTGCTATCAATGTCCTCATTAAGAGTAACCCAGCAAACAAGTCTTTTCTTCATAGAACTAAGAGCACTTTTTGCTGTGAAGAGTAGGGGTTCAGCCTCAGGAAAGAATTTAAAATCTGAGGATTTGACAAAATGCCTTGATAGAGTCTGCAAATCCAGAAGGGAAGATTCAGGCCTCAGGGAATTGTTTGTCTGAAAAGGCTGCAGCCCAATTAATATTCTGTGATAGAAAAAGAAAGACCTTGGAAGTGCCAAGCCCTGGGTAACATAGTTAATTGTGGCTTTCTCCCCAAATCTTTCTTTGCTCTGCGAATGCCTCCATCCTGTTAGTCACCCTGGAGAATAAACAAACTCATTTGTCTGACCTGGATACCCAAGAAGGGTAGATCAGAATTCCACAGGGAAATTACAGAAGCAGCAGCCCTCCTCTTCTTGCAAGGTGATTCTCTCCTGTGTCTTCCCCGCCAGGACTCCCCTCGTGACATTAGCACCTATTATCTTCCTGGCTGAATTCCTCCCTCAAGGATACTCAGTGTCCCTAGGTGGTTGCCAGTGTCAAGGCAACCTTGCCAACTGTGAAGGAAGCCCGGCTCCTGGAAAAGGCAGAAAAGAGACCTGCTGGGAATGTTTCAGGGTCTCTGCACGCTCCTGACTTTTGCAGTAAGAAAAATCTGGGGCTGGAAGTAGGCCATGCAGAGCTCCTGTTTCCAGGGTAAGAAAGTCTCTAAGAAGGCAGAAATGGTCAGAACCCAACGGTCTCCATGCCTTTGTGGACAGGGACATCATTGATGTCTTGGAAGGAATGAGACCATCTTTTAATGAGAATCTCTGCCTCAAACTCTGGGAAGAATGACAGGGATACAAGGTGATATGCTTGCAGAGCACTGTTGTGTGAATACTCTTTGGTACACAGGATCTAGAAGGTAGACTGTGGCTTCTGCATTTTCAGAAATAAGAGATGACCCTTTCTCACACACAGAGAGGCATTTTTCACCTGACCTGGCCAGCAATTTAGTTATCTTTGCTCTGTGGCTTAAGCAAAGTGTCTACAAAACAAACAGCCCACAGAATAGAGAATAAAGGTCAAAGTGTCTGAATAATTTTTTTAGATAACAAAGATATTTTTCCTTTTTGACTATATAGAAGAGATAGCAGCAGAATTAAGCTAACCAAAGGGAATTACTTAATGATGGGGGATTTAGGATATTGGAACCAAAGGATTCCTCATGGATTTTCCACTATTGTCCTTTGTCCCTGACAAACTGGAAAGACTGGGCACCCTCACGGAAACATAGCTCACCGGGCCAGGCCCCCACGGCTTACCATGGGAACATCTGGGGCTCCAGTAAGCAATGTGACAATAGGGACTAGGTTTCTTTTGTTCCTTTTTTGATTTCTTATATCAAGCTCTGTACTTTGCCTATGATAGGCATTTAGTAAATATTACTGGAATTGAAATTATATACAACTCCTAGAATATACTGTAAATATCACTGGCATAGAGGAAATGCCAGGAAGAGAAAAGAGGAAGGAAGGACCCATCTGCCAGCTTTCTAGAATGTTCCAGCTCCAAAGTCAGATGTTTTATGTGCATTAATTTCAGAAACCCATGAGGTGGGATTTGGAGTTAGGGCAGTGAGCTTGGTGTGGGGATTGGCGTGACAAGGCACTCTTGACCTTGCCAGCACCCTTTTGTGTACCTAAAGGCCTTCAACTTTCATTACCACCATCCAAACATTCCTAGAACACCATCTACCCAGACCTGCTCATTTGTCTCTGATTCCTTGCTGCTGGGCAGGGCTTCAGGCCAGGATGCTTGGGCCCTGCATTGTGCCAGGCAATGACCACCCTTGGATTGCAATTCAACACAATGGCACCAAAGTTCCTTCACAGTCAGAAGCTGCACTGTACCTTGCAGCTGACTTATGCTCTGTGTGCAGAAGTAATCTCCAAAGCTGCTGTTGCTGCTGATGAAAAATATGTATGTACATCTCAGCTGGCTTTGCCCTTCAAATTCAGTGGAAAAGAATTAGGGATAGAGGATTTGCAGACTGGGAGGCAAATATAGTCTTCCTGGAAGACCCCAGTTGGGGAGTTCCTGGGTTTCCAGTTAGGTCAACTGGATTCAAGGAAGCCACACGAAGTAGGAGCCCTCTTGACATGGTAGTGCCAGTTGCAACTGGTCATAATCATTAGCTGGTGAAGTTGGCTGCATGTGCCTTTGGACAAACACTCAGTGTTCCAAGGGAAGGTGGAATCAAGCAGATTTAGACCTGGGGCTCTGCAGAGTCCACATTTATTGGGTCCAACTCCTATTTCCTGCCTGTGGATCTTGGGCAGATTGCTTAAGCACTGTGCCTCTGTTTCAACCTCTATAAAGAGAGAATAAAGATGATACATTTCACCCAGTATCATTATGAGACACAGGCCACATTATGCTGTGATGCACCTGAAAATATTCCTGGCATCTATCTTGCTGCTCTTAAACACAGTGATCTTTCTGTCCAATGGATGTCAGTATCTGTGATGGGGCTAATTTCCTAGGACTGCAGGGACAGGGCACCACAAACTGGTTGGCTTTAATTGCAGACATTTATTGTCTCAAGTTCCCAGAGGTTTGAAGTCCAGCACCAAGGTGTCAAGGGGTTGTTCCCTGCTTATCACTATGAGAAAGAGCATGTTCTATGCCTGTCTCCCTCCTGGGAATTGCTGGCCACCTTTGATATTCTGTGGCTTGCAGGAGAACCATCCCAATTTCTGCCTTTGCCTTCACAAGCATTCTCCCTGAATACCCACTTGCCTGTATCCAACCTTTTTATGAGGATAGTCTTCTGGGACTGGGACTCACAGTCCATCCCAGCAGAACCTTACATAAACTAATGACAGTTGTCATGATGCTGTTTCCAAATAAAGTCACATTCTGGGACCTTGGTGGTTTAAGACTCTGATGTCTGAATTTTGGGGAACACAATTTTGTCCATAACCGTGACTCACCTTGAAGACTTGTGAACTTTTGGTCTGCAGTAGAGAGGTGAAGGGATGGTTAGCATTTCTGTTTTCCTGCCTGTCTCCTTCTCAGTTCTGTGAGCTTTGGAGATTACTTCTGCACACAGAGCATAAGTCAGCTGCAAGGCACAGTGCAGCTTCTGACTGTGAAGGAACTTTGGTGTCATTGTGTAGAGTTGCAGTCCCAGGGCGGTCTCCATCCTATATTCTCACTGTGCTGCTTTAAGGCCCATCATCCTTCCTGGAGGCCACCTATCTGTTTTTTTCCTTGTTTGTCCCAGTGGCCAAGATGCTGCCCTACACACAGCAGATGCTCCATCAGTATTTATTGAGTGAATGAGTGTGCCATTTTGTTTAACCCTCAAACAAGTCTTGGAGATGAGCACCATTATCTTGTGGAGTTTTTTTTTTTTAAATAAAGAAAATAATAGGTTCATACTCAGAGCTCCTGTCTTTGGATCAAAGCAGGAACTATTTACCTGTGGGTTTTCTGGAATGTTCCACCTTCACAGTAATACTGAACTAATAAGAGGGTCTACTTGGGATGCCAGGAGCCCTTCATGAATCTATTTCCATTTTTGAAAAATGCTTCCTGATGAGTTCTGTTAAATTTAGGAGCCACTGTCTAAGGATATAAGTATGAGAGTAGAGAGGGCAGGTACTCTTTCCGTGATTTCATGTTTTACAGTGAAGGAACATTAGGTTATAAGCCCTAACCTATTATCATCTCTAATTCAATGGGTCCATGCATACATATATTTAGAATTATACAGTGCCCGGGATTTGCTTCAAAATTGGAGGAAGCAATGAATGGATGTGAGCTAAGATGAAACCAAATTAACCATGGGTTAATAATGATCAACACTGAGAAACAGGAGCATGGAAATTCATTTCCTATTTCTTTCTAACTTTGTATGTTTTGAAACATAATGTAGGTCTTTCTAACTTTGTATATATTTGAAAAATAATATAGGTGTTAGGTCTTTAAATACAACAAAGTACTACTCAGTCATAAAGGAGGATAAACTGGAGTCCTTTGAAGAAAGTGGATACCTTGAGACCATAGTGCTTAGTGAAATAAATCAGAACCAGAAGGTTAGATATCACAGGGTTTTCTTATATGAGAAATTGAAAGCATAAATAACTTGAAGAGTGAAATAAAAGACACAGGATAGGAAATAGGTAGGCAGACCTTTAGCAGATGGGAAGAGGATCTTGGGATAGAGGAAGAGGGGAAAGAAGAAAATAGAAAGAAAATATGGAAAGGGAAAGTATAAATGGCTAAGGTGTGGTATGTGTCAACTCCCACAATGAATGTATTATGTATTGCAACTTAAACAGAGAAAAGAAAAAGAGGAATCACTTCCTAAAACTTATTTTATGAATCTACTGCAACTTCTTACCCAAGGCATTAGAAGGCAGTTCAATAAGAATATCTTCAGACCAAACTCATGGATGAATGTACAAGGAGAAGTCCTAAATTAAATGTGAAACAAATGTTAGAAAGCTAGGTCCATCATACTTAAAGAGCAAAATAAAAATTAGATAACTGGAAGTAAGGAGATAGATTTTCCCAAAGGGGAAAGAGATCCATAGGGAGGGGGAGGAGGGAGGGACAAGAGAGGAAGAAGAATTAGGGTGCATTACGTACATGTACCAAGCCGACATGAGGAATGTGAACATTGTGTACTGCAATCATATACTAGTAAATGAAACGCTCTGAAAAATGCATAAAAATACAATGTGATAAAGGAATTCAAGGCTAGTTCAACATTGAAAAATTATTAATGTATATAATGGACTTCCGTCCCTTCAAAAGATGGTACAGTGCCGAGTCCTGGTTCTTATGAATTCGAGCTTATTTGGAAATGAGCTCTTTGCAGATGATCAGCCTAGGAGAGATCATTAAAGTAGAAGCAATATGACTGGTTTCCTTATAAAAAGAAAAAAATTAGGCAGAGACAGACTCACACTGTAAAAAGCTGATGTGAAGACACAGGGAAAAATTAGCTGTCAGTGAACTTTGGGACCTTTGAGGCCACCAGTAGTAGCTAAGGGAGAGACCTGGAATGAATTCTCCTGCACTAGCCTCAGAGGTAACAACCCCTCCCCAGCACCCAAATGTCAGGTTTCCAGCCTTCAGAACTGTGATAATGCATTTTTGTGATTTAAGTGCCTTCCTCACCCTGAATTGACTGTGCTGTTCTGTGACAGCCCCAGGAAACTGATGTACTAGTCAGTACAATTCTCTGTATTAATAAAGCAAGTGAAAAAAAATAAAGCAAGGAAAATGTGTGATCATCTCAACAGGTGTCAGAAAAACAGCCCAGGTAATTTACCTTCCCTTATGATGACACTACTGCCGGTGAGGATGAAATAACTTTGGCAAACTAGGAATAGAAATGAATTTCCTTAACTTGATAAAACATCTTCACCAAGAAGAAAAACTAACACTGATGCTCCACTCCATGCAGGTGGGCACTGAGGTGCTGCCAGGGGGAGCTCGTCACTGCAGCCACCGCCTACAGGTGCAGCAGGGAGCCTGGCTGCGGCCTGTTTGGCCTCCTCGTCTTGTGTTTGTGCATCTACTCGGCAAAATCTCCTTTGCCTCTGGAAACTCAGCTGTGAGCCAGTCTTGCATTATGTTTTTAAAGATTTCCAACCTCTTTACACAGAAGGATAGTTGCATAGGAGTTCAGACAACCAAATCTGAGAATCCGCCATATGCTGGAGAAGCCTGTTTACCCCTGTTTGCAAATACCATCGCTTTGCATGATCACTATTGTGTGCACAAGGCTGGGAAGCCCTTTCCCAGAGACACACTCTTGCACAGGTGCACCACGAACTAATCCAGAGGGCTCACTGTGGCATGGCTCAGAGTACTGAAAGATTAGGAAAACCCCAAATGTCTATTGGCTCTAAAAAGGTATAAATAAATTGTGATATATTCAACAATGAATACTGTAAAATGCAGATGAATACAGATCTAAATGCCTTATGAATACAGATATAAATATGAATGAATTTCAAAAACACAATGTAGAAGAAAATGTCAAGTGGCAAAAGCATGCATAAAGTCTGATTTCATTGATACAAGGGTCAAAATCAGGTAAAATTAAATAATGTATCATTTAGCAGAACACTTACACACACACACAAACACACACACACACACACACACACACACAATGCCATAAGGCTGTAGTATTCAATGTTTATTAAAATCACCCATAAGGCTTGGTAATAATTCAGATTCCTGGGTCTCTCCCCCAGAGTCTCCAATTCTACAGGTCTAAGAGTGGGACTTTAGAATCTGTATTTCTAACAAATTTCCAGATGGTAGCCCAGGAGTCAAAGCAATGCATGGGAACAACAGTTAGTGATCAGTGGTTATCCTGGTGGAAGAAAAAGGTGAGATTAAGAAAGAGCACACAGAAGCCTCCAGGAGACTGATGATGTTCTATCAAACGGGTGATGGGAACACAGGTGGTCATTTAAAAATCATTCCTTAAAAATATATGTACTCATGGCTGTCACGCTTTTGTAAATACAATCTGTTTAAAAATTTGACAAAGCAAAATTTTAAAAAGCTCCATAGAGCCATTCCATTTCCTGCTAACTTTTCTCAGTTGATTCATCTCCTAGAATAAGAAATGAGTCACAGACATCTGAGCTAGCCCTAGGAAGTGTGGAAGCCGGACCAAGGAGGCGGGAGGAGGCAGGCCATGGAGCTCCACTAGGTGCCATTCATGAACTCTCGCCTAAGCTTCATGGTGGCGGTGTCATGTCTGTATTATTACTCTGTTTGGCAGGTAAGGAAACCGAGGAACAAAGTGAGAGGTAATTTGCTCATCGCAACTAACACGTGAGGGAGTGGGGACACAAGCCTAGCTCTGAGGGTTGACTGCACATGTGTAGCCATTGCATTAGTCAGTTTTCTGCTATTGTCATGAATGCCTGAGTCTGGTGCTTTATAAAGGAAAGCACACAGTTCTGGAGGTCCAAGGCCGTGGTGCCTGACCCAACTCTGGTGAAGGCCTCGTGCTGGAAGCCCGTGTGAAAGGAGGGAGCTGGCCACATGATGAGATCAGAAGCCAGAAGACACAGAGGTCCCACAAAATCTAGCACATGCCTTCCTAAGATGCTCCCCCAATGACCCAAGAACCTCTCATGAGATCCCACCTCTTAAAGATCCCACTGCCTATTATGGTAGCCACACTGGGCCCCAACCTTGCAACACATGAATCCTCAGAGGACACACTGAAACTATCTAAGCCAAAGCAGTCACCAAACGAGCATTCCTCAGAGTCTTGCCCACTGAGCTGCTACTTTCAGATTGCATGAGGGTTTTTTTTATACATCACGTTCCCAAGCTTCAAGCCAGCCTACAGTATCAGACTTTATACAGGCAGGCTGTGTGGGGCCCTTCATGATGCTGATGTATAAATAAAGTCAGAAGCAGGACCAGTTTTGCCAGATGATAGAAGACAACAGAACTCACAAGGTCATCAGTCAACTTGACCTTGTGCGGCCTTGAAAAGAGGGCCAGTATGTTCTTAAAAATGTGCACACACCAGGTGAGGTAGAGTAGGTGGAAGGAGGGGAATTATCTCAGCCAGGGAAGCCAGGAGCCTACAGGTGTAAAACACGAAGATAGTGGTGATATCAACAAGGGAGTTATTTTCCCCCATCTCGTACAACAAAGTGCCTTGACTTAAAAAGGTTGTAATAATTAGAGATGTGCAAACAACTATTTTATCACATTTTTCACTTACGAAAAAATATGAAACCTTGAGGCTGTTTGTAGCTCATGAGCCGCATCCTTTTTCCACGTTCAGACGCAGACAACAAAGGCACGAGAATTGCATTGGGTGCTGCAGCCTGGGTGCACCCTGGCACAGGGCACCTGGAAAGGGACGCAGAAACAGGAAGTGCCAACGGCAGCCCTCCCAGATGGGAGACTTCCTTTGCTAGCAGGAGGTGCTGGCTTCTGCTATGACTACAGGATGAGGCTTGATCATTTGCATTTTTTAAATCTGTTACACTTACCCAAGTGCTTTCACCAAGGCTTCAGAGAACAATGAAATACTTTCTTGGTATTTTCAGCATGTAAGAAAGAGCTTGTTTTCAGAAAGAGATCCTTGGTTTGGTGTCCAGAAAGACGAAGGTGGGGCAGGAGAGCACCTGACTATCGAAATGATTCATGGAGGGGAAGAGGATCTGGCCCCTCATGGTTTGAGCAAGCTCTTTGTGGCTGCTTGTCTGGAAAGGGGGCCATTAGGAATTATTTTTGCCTTTCTGTACACTTAATAGCAGTCTTCTTGTCTTTAATTCTGTACTGAATTTTAAATGTAAACTACAACATTTAAAAGTAAGTGACCATCAAATGGTTTGTTTCTCTGTCATTCATTCCTCCACTAAAAGTTTTGCTGTGGTGAATGATCAGATTGGTGAAGCAACACAAAAACGAGAGGTTCATGGACTTACATCACTAAGACCAATTTCATAATGAGTTTTAGGGCCACGAGACCACAGGGGAGAGCCAGAAATCAGGGAGAGAATGATTCCAACTTGGCAACTTACGTGCACCTTCCTTGTATTTCTCTCCTGCTGGACCACTTATGCTTTTTCACTTCATCTCTGGATGTGTAGATGGGGGTCTGAGATGTGATAACGAACATCTTAGGCTAAGCCAAGCTAGGTCTGATCCAAAGGCCACCACCAACAAAATGAAGAAATAAAACATATTAATCTGTAATTCTTTAGTGGCTTCAGCATTTCCAGATTTAATCCAGTCCACATTTCCTTCAACCTGATCAGCAATGTTTTCGAACCGTTTTGAAGCCCTGGAGAAGTTATTTCATACCTCTGAGCTCCAGTGTCTCCTATCTGTGAAATTCTTCCTGGGATTTCTTTAGGTCTAACAAAGGGTTCAAACAAAACATCACTGAATCAGACAAAATTGGATCAAATTCACAAAAATGTTGAGCCTTGAGTGGCTTGCTTTTTGGAGAAAGAAGCCTTACTGAAAATTGAGCACTAATGTGGATTCAAACATGAGTCCTGAGTATGTTTTAGCTGTAACCATGGCAGTATGCATGATGGATCTGTCACATACAGAATATTTATTCATTGTGGCCCAGTTCTAGGATAGTATACCATTGAAAGAGAAAAAGCTAAGTATAGATTGCTGGCATTCAGGGGCCTGGCTGTTTCCACTGTATTTCTGAACTTCTGCCATCTTCCAAAGGAGGATAGATTTCTGCTGAATCTACAGGCCCCAGGAGAAGTTTAGAGACATCTGGGGCACAGCCACCCCACCTGATCCCAGCCTAGTCAGCCAACATCAGA
The DNA here is from genome assembly GCA_004027595.1 of Dinomys branickii. Taxonomy (NCBI): domain Eukaryota; kingdom Metazoa; phylum Chordata; class Mammalia; order Rodentia; family Dinomyidae; genus Dinomys; species Dinomys branickii. The sequence goes on along the minus strand of PVLD010026436.1, from coordinate 9,250 downwards.
TCCACGAGGATAAACCGTGGGGATTATTGCTTGAAGTCACTGAGGTTTGGGATGATTTGTTACACTGCCATTTTGTACCAAAAGCTAACTGACACAGGGACACAGCAATTTAATTGTAAAGCTCTAAGTTCATTCGATAAAAATTTTACGTTCTTCAAAGGATCTGGAACTCACTATCATATTTATTCTTTGGTGAGACACTGGGGAAGTAGGTCTTATGTCTAACTTATAAGTGAGATTGCCAAGCTTTCTCACTGTTACCAAGAAGCCAAGCTTATGGTCTGTGAAAGCTCCTCGTGGTTGTCGTTTGAAAACAGGAATATTAGGGATTATTTTTGTCTTTCTGGACACTTAGTAGCAGTTTTCTTGCCTTTAATTCTGTGACATATCTAGGGAAATGCGGCCATCCTGGAATCCCTTACATGGGAAGGTCCGGCTTTAGTACTTGCTAAGTGGACTGGCCTGGGGTTCTTTTCTGTCTTAGCTCTGTGCCCATGTGGCTCAAACACTGCTGATGGACCATCAGTGGTCACTGATTTAAAATCAGCCACTCAGAAGTGGCCAGTGAGTAATGTGTTTCTCTTTATTGAGAGTTTGATTTGTTTTTCTTTACTGAAAATTTGATTTATGACTTAGGGACTGAAACTATTTAGTTATGAAGGGTCATATGGGCTTGGCATTGCTTTATGAGACCATGTATAAATAGAGAAAAAGATGTGTGTGAGAGAGAGAGACAGAGAGAGAGAGAGAGAGAATACATGAATATATGTATAATAAAGTGGAAAGGAAAGCCATGCTGCCAATCTAGAGAAATGGGGGCTGAGTTTGACGCCCCACTGGAGGCTGGGTTTCGGTGTCTGTCTTGGGGATGACATCTTGCAGCTCTTCAGTAAGCTCTCCTCTTCTGTTGGCTTTAGTGAGCTTCAGGATTTTTAATGCAAAAGAGCTTAAATCACTCCTGAGCACTTAAGAGCCTTGTTCATGGGCTCATAGTTTACAAATAGCTGCTACAGGCGATCACAAACAAAAATCCATACCTTGAAGTCCAGACCTCCAGTACCACAGCATATTTAGACACAGGGCTTTACAGACATAATCAAGGTACAAGAAGCCCATTAGGGTAGACTCTACTTGAACAGAACAGGTTTACTCCTCAGAAAAGGACATTAGAACACAACTGCAGACAGAGGACCATTATGTGAAGACACAGGGAGAAGACGCCATCTGCAAACCTAGGACCGAGCCTTAGAAGAAACCATCCCATTGGGCTTCTGACCTCCAGGCCGTGAGAGGACAGATAGTGGTTGTTGAGCACCCCCCCGCCCATCAGTGGGTCTTGGTTCTGGCAGCCCTGGCCAATGAATTCAGTGTCTGGCCCATTCTTCCTGCACCATGAGGATGCTTGGCTCCTTGAAGGACGTATTCCATTTTCTCAGAAAACTATGTCCTTACCAAGCACTGTGCAATGGAAAATGGGAGGGGGAAAAAAAAAAAACGAAAGCAAAATAAGAAATAACCATTGAAGGGAAGATGGAAATATTTGTGCTTCATCAAGTCCAGAAAAAGAGGGATATTGAAGAAGAGAAAGCTCTGTGCAGCATTAATGAGAGAATAAACTCATGGAAGGCACACAATTAATGAATTATGAATTTCATCACTGATTCTCCTCGTTCAGTTGCTTATTGTGGCTACATTAATCAGCATGAACGATGCTTCTGTGGAGGACAGAATTCCTCAGTTGGGAGGAGAAAGAGTCACATTTACTGACAACTGACTGTGCTGCCACAATGCCTTTGTCACATCATCCTGTGCTCACAAGGACCCTGGATAGCATGAGCACTTGTATCTCATGCCTGTAAGGAAGGAACCAAGGCTCCAAAATGGGAGATGTTGTGTTCCAGGCGCCCAAGGATCCAGGGTGGGTTTTGATCCATGGGGCCAATATCTGTTGTTTTACTTCCCAATATCCATCCCCTGCTCTTTGGGTAATAACACATTCTCATTTTTCTCTGAGATGCCTTTGCTGCCATTTTCCTCCCTCAAGATTTGAAGAGGGTTGGGCGTGCAGCTGTCCATCAGGGTGTGTATCCCATACCTCTGGCTGAAGTGCTTGATCAGGGATGCGCCTGTAGTTCAAACCTATCTTAGGTGCAGCACTAACACTTTAGTGAAATCAAAGAGTTTTCAGAGCCTATATCTTTGATCCCCTATGCTACATTCCCTGGAGTACTTGTGAGGGGTGCCCTGCTCCAGTCAGCCCTTAGGTGAGGAGACCACCATTCTTGTTATCTCGTCTAGTATTTCAAGAACGTCTACTTCCTATTACCTACTGTGAAGCTGTATTTCCCTATAGTAACCACATACACTTCCAATAATCGCGCCCACCCCCGAGATCCTTCATTATATTTTCTCTCAACACATAACTTCCTTTCTCTGATCTGATTCCTGTTACTACGACTGAACTCAGAGTCCAAGCTCTGGCCACTGGTTTGTAGTACCCTTTTATTTCTGTCTCCCCTCTCAAGTCTACTTTCCTATCTCCTCTGTATAATTCAAATTTAAAAATATTAAAATACATTCTTTATCCCGTTTTGGAGAGATGGTTCTAAATCAAGTGTTCAGAAGCCTTCCACCAGAGCAGAATCTTTCACATCTTTTTAACATTATCATTCCTCTAAGGAGTCATTCAGACATCTTTTTCCCATTCACAGCCCATTCCATGAAATGTTAATATTACAGATATACTACATTGTACTACCTGTTTATATCCTGTGGGCCATTGGAAGGACATGACACTGTAATACTGAAGTTCCCCTCCCCAAAACTACTTTTTGGTCCCATCAGGGGCAGTATTGTTCCCTTTGAGAAGAAGAGACAGACAGACAGACAGAGACTGATTGGTTGAGAGACAGAGAGACTAAAACCCAAACAAAGATTTACTGATAGTAACTTGTCCTTAATTATTCTGTATTTCATAATGGGCAGCAGCAACCCCAGCATGCCAGTAGTAAGTCTGATAATTTGTAGTCCCACATATTGAAAGACATTAGAAACTTTCATTTGCTCCTAGCATATTAATGACTGTGAGCATGAGAGATAGACTTATTCCGGCTTACTGTACTGTTCTCTGAAAAGTGATGGAAGTTGCTTCTTTAAATGAAGGTGGCAACATCACTGATAATTTAAACATTGCAGGCATTCCAAAATGCTGTGATTTGTAACAGTGGTTTTAATTAATGCCTGCAACCTGACTGTGAAAATTGGGACCTGTAATTTGTGAGTTACAGTAACTGCTGGTGTTTATTAACCTAGCGGGTCAAATTTTGGTTTCATGGTCTTCTGTATACATATATATCATCATCCTATTAAACTTCAAGTTGCAAGCCAACACGAGAGGTAAACAATCACCCCCAGGTAATGCTTCACGTTGGAACACAGAGGTGCAAGCAGAGTATAAGATTCTCTTCTCCTAGCCCCTCTGGCCTCGCTTGGTTAACTCTTTCTTCTCGACCTGGGGTACTTAATTTCTTCTTCCTTCTCTGCTGGCTGGCAGCTCCGCTACTGAGTGGTCATCCTCCTCATCCCACACAAGGAGCCTCTTGCTTTCAAATTGGATTCCGGAATAACTTCTGGGGCTTCCTCCCACCTAGCTAGCTTCAAGTCATTCATCTGAGAGGCCGTTCACTTGAGGTGTCCCCACGTGCTAGGTACTGCAGGGGACCTTGGGTCTCAGTGAGAAGAGCATCACCAGTACCATCACCGGCGCTCATGCAGCACCAAGCACCAGGCACTCTGCAGACCTCTTCATGTACACATCTGGTTTACTCTCCCTTATCCAGTGTGTGTGGGGCCAGAAGTGTTCGGGTTTCAGACTTTTTTCACATTTTGGAATATTTACATACACATGATGCGATATCTGGGCCATGGGACCTAAATCTGAACAGGAAACCCACATATGTGTCATAAATACCCATAGCCCAAAGGTGATTTTAAATGTTACTTAGTGCACCTGTGTCACAGTATCAGATGTCCCAATTTGCCTCTTGTGGCATCCTATTGGTGTACAGTACATTTTGGATTTAGAGTTTTCAGGTTAAGGATGTTCAATCTGTATTAATTTCCCTAGTCCTTGTGACCTCCTGTAATAGGCCTCACCTAGGCATCAGCCTCAAAGTGTGTGCTATGCCCCGTGGAAGCTGCTGCCCTTACCCAGGCTGACTGCAGGTACCTGGAAGATTGGTAGTGCCTGACCCAGAGCAAGGGCTTGGCTCAGCAGGTGCTGGCCAGTCTAGTTTGTCTAGAATCAGAATAATAAACTTGAGGCTCTCTCAGGAGGCAGGATATGATGGGCTGTGATGGAGAGAGGCTAAATATTTGCTTTTGGCCCTGAGTAAACAGGCATCAGGGTGACTAGAAGCACAGGCTTTGATGGTGGTTGACTTCCACGTTTCACTTCCAGTTAGCAAATGGCCTAGGCAAGCTTCTCAATCTCTCAAAGCCTCTTTCTTCTTCGGAAAAAATAAAGAGAACAGCATTCCAGTACCATGCGGTGACTCAAGAATGCACACCTAAGAAGAGTGTAATGCCATGTCTGGCATCAGTCACACACTCAGCATGATTTAGCTGTTATTAGTATGGGACTCTTCTATTGATTAAACATTTTTGAGCATCTGCTCTGTGAAAGACTACAGTGGTGGTCTGGTGCAGGATTCAGCAAGGTGATCAGGGTCCTGTGCTTGCTTTAATGCTCCTCAGTTGCCATCTGGGCATCCTTAAAACCAAGCAACGTTATATTTTCATTTTGCACTGGGCCCCACAAATGATCTGAGTAGCACTTCCACCTCCTACCGGACTACAAGTTCTGTGCAGGCAGAGTCCACCTCTACATTGCCAATCACTGTACCTCAGAGTCAAGCAACGTAGGTGCACAACTAGGAGTTACTGAGCAGGAGGGAGAGGATGGCTTCCAATGCAGACAACTCTGAAAACTGGGACATGCAGCTCTGCTTTGGACACAGGAACTTGGCTTAAATATCCCAGATGACAGTAAATAGGGGAATACTAGAAACACCAAAGTTTTATGTTTAATTTCATCTTGGTCATGGCAAAGGTTAACATATTTTCTAAAATCCTACCATCTCTGAGGGTTTTTTTATGTGTAAAGAAGTACATGTAAGTACAAAGGAAAATATAGATATTATTTTTAAGAAAGTGGATGAGAGAAGCAGGCTAGATGAATGGAAACAAAGGTGATGTGGTTTATTTGGTTGATTGGTGGGACTATTTTTTCCCTAATTCTGCGATGGTAGAAAAGCCCTTTAATACGGGCTCAGGGTCTTCATGAGCTCCATTCATTCACTCAGTAAAAACCTGTGCAGCACTGACACGCACAAAGCGCTGCGTCTTTTGTGCACAGACACAAAGAGGTACGCACATAATCGAGATATTATCAGGAAACGAGCGAGTGACTCAACCCAAGGGTTAGGAAGGTTTTGGCAAGGATGTGCATTTGAGTTGGCTCCCTGAACTCAGTCTTGCTTTCCTTATCTGAATAAATGGAGATGGTAACTCTATTTGAAAAGGCTGCTGTGATGATCAGAAATGGTAATGGGGATAGTCTTGCAAAGGATTCTCAGTAGCCATGTGTCGATGGCAAAAGCGCCATCTCAGGTGCCGTTATTGTTCCTAGCAAGGGTTCTCCAAAAACTTCTGTCCTTCTGGGCTTATAAATACAATGATACTGCACATTCTTTATCATCCCCAGGGCGTGCATGTATATTTATATGTGGTGGAACAAAAGGTGGAGCCTAATAATTCTTGTTAATCATCCTCTGGCAATAACTTGATTTATAAGGTTTAGCACCATGGTATATTCAGGATTCTAATTCCACGGGAAGAAGGAAGTTGTTCAAAGAAGTTCAACATGTGCCATTAAGGCTGTACATACACAATAGATTTTCTTGGTGTAATGTCTTTTTGTAATCATGGAGATAAATAAAATTGCATGCAAAATTTGGTTATAAATTTAGTTAAAACCCATTGCAATAGCAATGGCAGTAAATTTTGATGTGATTGTATGTTGCATGGTTAAGTTTAACATCCCAAGCTGACAAAGGTAATGTGTATCAAATTATAACTATCTAGTATGTATATTAATTTCTCCATCCATCCATCCATCCATCCATCCATCCACCCATCCATCCATCCATCCACTCACTCACCCACCCACCCATCCATCCATTTATCTATCCATCCATCCATCCACTCATCCATCCATCCAACCATCCATCTCAGTGCCATACTTGGAACACTGAGAAAAAGAAATCTGTCCACGTTGAGTGGAGGCATAGTTCAAACACGTCATCTCTGGTTTAAAAGCAGTCACACCCAAGGGAGGTGTCAATCTAGATAAATCCCAATCTGAGACACTTGGCAGTGGTTCCCTTTGCAGAGTTCTGTCAGGCTCGTTACTTTCAGAATGACTGACTATGAGATGGAAACAGAAATGAGGGTAAAGGGCAGCTCACCACTGCTGGTAACTTTCACTAGATGGCATCCTCTGCTGTCTACACACTGGAGTCCAGAGTTTTTTCTTTTTTTGCAGCCCTGTTTTTGCCATGGTGCCATCTTTGATGAATTAATTAATTATCTTCTGTCTGTTCCTTCCTGAGACACAAGGATGCTATGGGGACATATGAAATAAAATTGGATTATTTGGGGGAAAGACATATAACTTCCACACTGAGGACTGTACTTCTGAATCTCTGGCAGGAAGTCGTGTAAACTAGTTGCTCCTCCAGCCTGTAGGGGTTAAGGACAGTTGTAAGAAAGCATCTTGTTTTCCCCACCCAGAGACACTGGCAATCACTTGGTGTACCCTGAAGTGGCTTTTCACCATGGTACTTGTTATGGTTTGTGTCTGGATGTGTCCCCCACAAAGCCTCATGCAGTCATGGGGCAGGCTTCTAGAGTTTATGATTGATTCATAAATGGTTAAGTTTAGCTACCCTCACCCTGTGGCATGTAATTTGCATACAGTCTAAGGGAGGGAAAGAGGCTCGCCTTCTGCCGCTTCCCCATTTTGCTCTTGTTGCTTTTGCTATCTTCCAATGCCACGCATTGTCGCCCTCTGCCATGTGCCACTCTGCCTTGGAGCCAGCCAAGTATGGACTGAAACCTCCACAAACTGAGCTACATAAACCTTTCCTTCCTTCATTCTGGGCATCGGGTATTTTGTCTCAGCAAGGAGAGAAAGTAACCAAGACAGTACTTTTTTCATATAACTAAGATGGATAAATGGATGGATGGATGGATAGTTGGTTGGATATATGGTTAAATGGATGGCTGGACAGATAGTATAGTGGATAGTCATGAGGTGATGGGCCTATGACTGGTTGAAAGTTAAACTTAACTGCTTTTCCTATGTTTATCACTGCCACATGGGTTACCATGTAGCAACCTTGGGATGTTGCCTCAACCCTCAAATTGTGTGGTCCCTGTCCATACTGTTTGTGGTCATGAGGACATGAAGGTTGTGTAATAAACTTGGTGCCTTTTCCCTATCAGTAAGCCATTGTATGTGATGAATCAAACTAATGCCCAAATCCCCAGAGCTATGGTATCTTTGGACCTACAGGAGTGAAAATTTTCAAGGAGCCTAGATGACTCCTTTCAGAAACAATCATATTGGCCCCTCTGTATACTTGGTTGAACTTCTGAACCCATTAATTTGAAATAATGAATGGTAGCTGGGCCACCACCTGGGCCAAAATTCAACTTTGTGTTACATATGGGAAGGAAAGCTTTTGTTAAACTAAAATTATCATTGTAAATAAGACTTGGAGAAAACATTTGAACGACATGAAGATAAAACACTTTCATGTATGCACAAAGCCCTGGAAATAACTTTCAAGTATGCGCAACAACCTGATCCCCTCTTCTTTTAAAGGTGGCCAGGCCCTAATCTCTGGGTCCTGTGAATATGGTATGTTATATGGCAAAGAGGACTTTTCAGACACAACTAAGGCTATGAGCCTTACAATAGGGGAATTATGCTGGATTGCCTCTACTGTCTTGTCTAATTATATGCACCTAATAAGTAGTACACTGGCTGCAGCTAGAGTTAGAGGTAAGTTGCAAAAGAGAAAGTGGGAGAAATTTGGAGCATAAAAGACACTTGACTGGGCCTTAACACTGCATACCCTGAAGAGAAAATACATAGAGCAAAGACCCATCCTGGGCTGTGGTCACCAAGAAAATGGAGGCTTTCATACAACAACTGCAAGTAGCTGAATTTGACTAAAAACAAATTCTTCCTGGAACAGAATCACATCTGTGGCCTACAGAAAAGAACCTAGCCCCACAGACGCTTTGGTTTTGGCCTTGTGGGAGCCTCTACCTAGAAGTTACAGCTGAGCTGAAAACAGTGAAGTATAAGACAACAAATGTGCTTCAATTAAACCCTTGAATTCATGATATTTTGTAGCAATAACAATAGAAAATTAACACAACAGGGAGGTTCTGTAAAACATTCAAGAGCCAAGATGGCCCCGGGCAGATGGCCTAGCAGTCAGAATGGCCAGAAGACCGATCCAGGGCATTCAAGTGGAATATCAACCTTGTAGCCTTTAAAGATCCTTATTCGGATTGAATATCTGCTATCTTACATGCTTGGGACAGAAGTGTTTTGGATTTTTATTTGTATCTTGGGATATTTACATAGAGTAGAAGGTATCTGGAAGATGAGACCTAAGTTGAAATATAAAATATATTTGTTTCACACATATCTTATATATACAGCCTGAATATAATTTTATGTAATATTTTAAACAATTTTGTGCATGAAACAAATTTCATGGTGTAGAATGTTTTACTTGAGGCATTGTGTATGTGCTCAGAATTTTGGGTTTTGGAGCATTTCAGATTTTAGGTTTTTGGATCAGGGAACCTGTGCAAGCTTCTGAGCTATTCATGCCTCTGGGCCTCTAAAAGGCAGCCTTTTATAAGGGATAACTGTTCACTGCACCTTTTTAAAAGTCATAAGAGGGATATTCTTTTTTTTTTTTTTAATTTTAGAAACATAAAAGCACAAAAACATATTGACAAACAGACACCCATTATCATAGAAAATAGTACAATCACAACTAATCTATAGACAAGGTGATATGGTCTCAACAGTAGTTGTTGCTTTATCCATTGATATCTTCGAATTGTAGATGTATGGACCCATATATAGACATGCAAATTTAGT
>PVLD010026435.1:0-22189 GCA_004027595.1 Dinomys branickii | reverse complement strand
AAACATATTGACAAACAGACACCAATTATCATAAAAAATAGTACAATCACAACTAATCTATAGACAAGGTGATATGGTCTCAACAGTGGTTATTGCTTTATCCATTGATATCTTCGAATTGTAAATGTATGAACCCATATACAGACATGCAAATTTAGTCAGACAGTTAATCCTCTCAACAACAGAAAAAACACAAAAAACACAAAAACCAAAAATCCAAAGACAAGAAACAAAACAGGCAAACAACAATCTCATTAATTGTTATTGGATTGTTCCGGAGTTTTATATCTTCTTGATTCAACTTTGGTAATTCATACATATCTAGGAATCTGTCCATTTCTTCTGAGTATTCTATGCGAGTAAAGATTTCAAAGTAGGTGTTAATGATCTTCTTAATTTCTGTAGAATCTGTAGTGATTTCATCCTTTTCATTCCTTATTGCATGAATTTGAGTTCTTTCCTTTCTGTTTTTGATAAAGTTGGCTAGGGGGTTATCAATTTTATTTACTCTTTCAAAGAACCAACTCTTTAATTCATTTATTTTTTGTAGTGTTTCATCTCAATTGCATTAATTTCTGCCCTGAATTTTATAATCTTCTCCCTTCTTTGGGCTTTTGGCTTGACTTGTTCTTCTTTTTGAAAAAGTTTGAGATGCAGCATTAGGCTATTTATTTCCTCTCTCTCTGTTTTCCTTATGTGTGAGTTCACTGCTATAAATTTCCCTCTGGGGATTGCCTTTGTGGCATTCCACAGATTCTGGTAAGTTGTATTTTCATTTTTGTTTGTAGGGTTTTAAAAATTTCTTCTGTTACCCATTGGTTGTTCAGGAGGTTGTTGTCTAATTTCCAAGAGTCTATGGAGTTTTTGGAGTTCCTTTTGTCATTAATTTCCAATTTCACTGCACTGTGGCCAGATAATATACATGGGGGAATTTCAGTTCTTTTGCATTTAGGTAGGTATGCTCTATGGGCTAGAATGTGGTCCATTTTAGAAAAAACCCGTGTGCAGCTGAGAAAAATGTTTATTCTGATGTTGTGGGGTGGAACACTCTGTATACATCAACTAAGTCCATTTGTTCACACATTTGGTTCCAGTCTGTTATTTCTTTGCTGATTTTTTGTCCAGTTGACCTGTATTTTTGCATCAAAGGAGTGTTTAGGTCCCCTATTACAATAGTTTTATTGATTATTTGGTTTTTCATATCTGTTAAATTTGACTTATCTAGTTTGTGTTCCAATATGTTTAGGATTATTATCTCTTCCTCTTGCACTTTGTCCCTAAGTAGTATGTAGTGACCTCCTTTATTTCTTTTGATTGTTTTTGCTTTGAAGTTTACATTGTCTGCAAACATAATAGCTACCCCTGCTTTCTTTTGGGAACCTGTTGCACGGAGAATTGTTTTCCATCCTTTGACTTTCAGTCTATGGATTTCTTTTTGAGTAAAGAGTGTTTCCTGTATACAGCATATTGTAGGATTTTGTTTCTTAATCCACTCTTCCAGTCTGTTTCTTTTCACTGGTAAATTGAGGCCACTTACATTAATGGTTATAACTGATACATGTTGGCTTATCCTTGTCATGCTGTTTACTTGCTGTTGGTTTCCTACTTTTGCTATCTGTTTAGTTGCTTGTTCTGCTTGTGGGTTCCTTTCTATTGTTATTCTTGAGATTGTGGTCTCTTTTTTTCTGTCTAGAATATCTTTTAGTAGTTTTTGTAAGTTTGATTTGGCACTCACGAAGTTCTTCAGTTGTTGTTTGTTGTGGAAATATTTTATTTCTCCATTGAATTTGAGGGATAGTTTTGCAGGACACATCAGTCTGGGTTGGAAGCTGTTTTGTCTCAGAATCTGTAATATATTGCTCCAAGCTTTTCTCAGTTTCAAGGTTTCTTTTGAGAAGTCTACTGTGATTCTGATGGGCTTTCCTTTATAGGTAATCTGTCTCTTTTCTCTAGCGGCTTTTAATATTGTGTTCTTTTGCTGGATATCTGGGATCTTGGCTGTTATATGTCTGGGTGTGGTTTTATTTGAGTTTTGACTAGTTGGAGTTCTATATGCCTCATTTACCTACACATCAGAATCTTTTACCATGCTTGGGAAATTTTCTGCTGTTATTTCTGCAAATATTCTTTTTATGTCATTTGTGTTGCCTCCTGCTGTTTCATTGACTCTATTATTTCTTTTTGCCTCATCTTGCAGCTGTTGGATTGATGTTTCCTGGATCCTTGATAACTTTAAGCAATCCTTTCATGATCGCTAGCTGCCATGCTATTTTCAAGATCTGAAATTCTATCTTTGGCTTCATTCAAGAGGTTTTGCAAGCTTTCAGTGTAAATTTTCATCTTCTGGAAATCTCTTTGAGTCTATTTCATGTGTTTGAATTCATTCCTAAATTGCTCATGTACCATTTCCATATGTTGCTATGCTCATCTATTTTTTTTTTATCTATTTCTTCTCTAGATGTGCATATCATTTCTTTCATCATTATTGTCATTTCATTTTTTGCCTGAGATATTATTTCGGATCTGATCTCTTGTATGGCCTGATGGATTTGTTTCTTTACTTCAGATGTGATCAGTTCAGAGATTTCTGGTATGTGGCTTCCAAGTTCTCCTATGTCATTGTCTCCTGGACTTGTTCTGGGTAGAGTTGGGTTCTGAGACTGCATTTTGCTCCTACATCTTGTCATTTTGTGTATCAGATGAAAAGTACTGAGCTACAAGCTACCCAGACAGCTCACCAAAGTGCTCTAGGTACTCTAGTTAACCTGGATATCAAACTTATCCCAAGATGGTAGCAGGCCATGGACCATTTGCCATAGGATCCCTAGGCAATTGCTGGGGAGCACAGCTCAGACCACACGTGTGATGGTGGGGGAATGCTGGCCTTCAGTACCAGCGTTTCCAGGACATGGATAGAAAGTGTGCCGGGCCTCAGCCATGGAGCCAATGTTGGCTAGACAGGGGCTGCTGCTCTGGGATCCTCAAGTAGCTGGTCAAGGGAGAGCAGGCTTCACCTCCTAACCTAGGGGATCACAGAGCCTGGGGCTGCTTCCACACCACAAGCCTCACCCACAAACAGAGACAGGCCCTCCCAGGCCTATCGCCTTCCTTGTTCCAAAGGAGCAGGGCAGAGTGTATGCACAGGCCTCTCCCACTGAGAGTTCCACGCAAAGGCTGTTCAGATGCTGCTTCTTAGGTGAGGCTCCTTCCCTGCCCCAAAGGCATGGGGGCCACAATCTTTTTATCCAATCCTCACTGGATGGACATTTGCATTGCTTCTACAATTTAGCAATTATAAATTGTGTCTCTATGAACATGGGTGCACATATATTGCTCTGATATGATATTTTTAGATATTCTGAGAAAATACCCAGAAGGGGAATGGCTGGGTTGATTGGGACTTCCAGAACTAGTTTGCTGAGGAATCTCCAAACTGATTTCCACAGTGGTTTCACCAGTCTGCATTCCCCCGGGCAGTGGAGAAGAGTTCCTATTTCTCCACAGGCTCATCAGTATTTGTTATTGGTTGATTTCTTAATGATAGCCATTCTTACTGAGGTGAGATGAAATCTCAGTGTTGTTTTAAGTTACATTTCTTGAATGACTAACGATGTTGAACATTTTCTCATGTATTTATTTGCCATTTGTATTTCTTTATGTGAGAAGTATGTGCTCATCTCAGATGTTGATTTTTGGATTGGGTCTTTGAATTTGGGGAGGGATGTAGTTTTTTAATTCTTTGTATGTTCTAGATAGAAGACCTTTGTCCGAGGGACAACCAGCTAAAATTTTTTCTCAATTTGTGGGTTTTTCTTTTTACTCTGCAGGTGATTTCTTTAGATGCACAGAAACTTTTCAGTAGGATGAGATCCCAGTTTATTCTTTGAAGTATTTCCCATGAGGTTTGATTTTTGTTCATGAAATCTCTGCCTAACCCTATGTCTTCAAGTTTTTTCCCTACTTTCTCTTCCAATAGATTTAGTGTTTCTGTTTTAATATTGAGATCTGTGATCCATTTTGAGTTGAGTTTGTTTCATGATGACAGACTTGGGCCTATTTTCAGTCTTTGGCAAGTGGCAACCAATTTTTCCAACACCATATCTTGAAGAAGCTATCTTACTTCCAGTGAGTTTGTTCAGCCCTTTTGTCAAAGATTAGGTGCCTGAGTGTGTTTGTGGTTGTGTCTGCATTGTCCAGTCTGTTTCACTGATCCTCAGGTATGTTTTTTAGCCAGTACATGTTCATTTTATTACAGTAGCTTTCTAGTGTAATTTCAGGTCAGGGATTGTGATTCTACCTGACTTGTCTTTGTTGCCCAGGATTGCTTTTGCTATTCTGGGTCTCTTCTGGTTCCAGATGAATTTAAGGAATGTTTTCTCTAGATCTGTGCGGTATGTTAATGGTAGTTTAATGGGGATTGCATTGAATCTGTACAAGAGTTTTGGTATGGCCATTTTCACAATGTTGGTCCTTCCTACCCATGAACAAGGAATGTTTTTCCATTCATTCAAATCCTGTTTGATCTCTTTTTTCAGAGTACTGTAGTTTTCATTGACTAGATCTTTTACTTCTTTTGTTAGATTGATTCTTAAATAATTCAATTTCTTGGATGTTATTGTCAAAGGTATGATTTCTTTAATTTCTCTCCCAGTCTGTTCATTGTTTTTGTGCAGCAATGCTATTGACTTTTTGGGTGTTGACTTTGTATCCAGCTACACTGCTGAATTTGTTGATTAACTCAAAGAATCTTCTAGCATTGTTTTGGGGGTCTTCCATGTACAGTATCATGTCATCTTCAAATAGTGATAATTTTACTTCTTCCTTTCCTATCCTTATTCTTTTTATTTCTCTCTCTTGTCTAATTGCTCTGACTAATGCTTCCTGAACTATTTTGAATAGTAGTGGTGACAGTGTACATCCTGACTTGTTCCTGACTGTGGTTGATTCTTAAGGCCCTGATGGATTCACCGCAGAATTTTACAAGAAATTTAGAGAGATTTAATACCATCACTTCTCAATCTCTTCAATGAAATTGAAAAGGAGCCAATTCTCCCAAATTCATTTCTGGACTCAATTATTATACTGATACCAAAACAAGAGAAAAACCCCACCAAGAAAGAGAACTACAGACAAATCTCCCTAACAAACATAGATGCAAAGATACTCAATAATATACTAGCAAATACAATGCAGCCAATCACCAGAAAATCATACACCATGACGAAGCTGGATTCATTCCAGGAATGCAGGGATGGTTAAATATTCAGAAATCAATAAATGTTATACACCATATCAATAGAGCCAAAGACAAAAAGCATGTGATCATCTCAATAGTGGCAGAAAAATCTTTTAATAAATTCCAACATGCTTGCATGGTAAAACTCTGATTTGTTTCTTTTCTTTAGCAGCTTTTAATATTTTTTCTTTTGCTTGAGATCTGGGATCTTGTTTATTACATTTCTGGGTGTAGTTTTATTTTGGTTATGACTAGTTGGAATTCTGTATGCCTCATTTTCTGTATATCAGTTTCTGTGTCTAAGCCTGGGAAATTTTCTGTTATTATTTCTGCAAATATTCCTATTATGCCTTTCATATTGTCTCTTGCTGTTTCATTCGTTCCTGTTAGTCTTACATTATTTCTCTTTGCCTCGTCTTACAGCTGTTGAATTGATTTTTCCTGTTTCCCATTTGGGTTTAAGATAGCCTTTCTTTCAAGATCGCTAGCTGCCATGCTGTCTTCAACGTCTCAAATTCTATCTTTGGCTTCATTCAGGTGATTTTTGCCTGCTTTCAGTGAAAGTTTTCTTTTCATGGAAATCTCTTTGAAAGTGTTTTGTGCATTCTAGATCATTTCTATATTGTTCATTTAACAATTCCAGGAGTTGCCTATGCACATCTTTTAAAAATATATTTCTTCTCTACATGTACTGAGCAATTCTTTCATTATTATTGTAATTTCATTCTTTGCATGAGAGATTATTTCTGATCCAATGTCTTCTATGGTCTGAAAGAGTTGTTTCTTTACTTCCATTGCAATTTTTTCAACAATTTCCGGTGTGTTTTTGCCAAGTTCTCCTACGTTGGTGTCTCCTGGACTTGTTCTGAGTGGGGTAGAGTTCTGAGATTGAATTTTAGTCCTTTGTCTTGTCATGCTTGATGCTGGAGGCAGAATGCTCTTCTCTGGCAGCTCTGTAAAGGTCGCTACTGTCCCTTGTTTTCGTGGTTGTCAGGCTTGCCCCTCAGTGTCTGCTGAGATGCACTGGTTAGTCTGGGGTCTTCTGGAAAAAGATGACATGTACCTAGTTCTCCCAGGTCTCAGACATGAACCATTATGTCAGCTGATGGCAGACCTTCTGATTCAGTTTCTGCTTGCACCTCAGGGCATGAGTATGACCCAGGAGCAGGTTTTACTGGTGGTACAATCATGGACTAGTGGTCCTGTGTCTCCAGGCAGTTCAGGGTGCAAGCAGAGCCCAGACATGAATCAAAGGTGAACAGTTCATTGAGCACCTGATTCTGTGTCTCCCAGCAGCTCAGGGCACACACAGGAGCCAGACATTGGCTGCACTGGCAGGATCACAGACTGCCTGTTTCTGTGTCCTTGAGGAGTTCAGGGTGTGCAAAGCCCAGCTGTGAAGCATAGTTCCAGAGTTTGTGGACTGCAGGAAGGGCCCAAATGCAAACCACAGTGTTAACCATTTGTGGGCTTTCTCAGTCAGAATATCTCGTCTGCACAAAGTGCATGGAGGGTGGAGACACAGAGTGTAAAGGCAGCAGGGTCGTGGGTCACCTGCTCTACCCCCAGGAAGTAGATGGGAAATACCTGGTTCTCTTGGTGTTCAACTGTGAACCGTGATGTTGGTGGATTGAAGATCACTTGATTCTGTGACTCCAGGTAGGTCAGGGCATGCATAGCAGCCAGATGTGGGCTGCAGTGGTGGTGATCATGGACCGCTCATTTTTGTGACCTCCAGGAGGTCAGGTTGTGCGTAAAGCCAAGATCAAATTTTAATGTGTTAAATTTTAGATGTTTGTTGGTATTCACATATGGACAGAAACAGTGATTCAGATGGCCTTGGCAGTGGAAATTTGAGACATGGGTATCATCATAAATAAATTACTAAGAAAAGGCTGAATGCCAATATATAGCTCTTACAGGAGACCTAGACGGAAGTTGGAGGAAAAACAGATAAACAATATGCCTTGAAAGGAAATGAAATATTTCAAGATAGAGCTAGCTGTTACCCGTGTCAAGTATAATAGGACAGAAACATATTCAGTGACCTTAACAACACCTGATTTGAGCTATTCAAGAATATTTTACTGCCTATGTATAAGGAAGATTTAAAAGTTCCTCTTATGGAAGAGAAATTCCCAAGAGGGACAACTCTGTGGTGTGTTCCAACTGTCTCACCAGAGTCAGATCATTAGAATTCCAAAGCTAAGGTCCATCTAGGGAGCTATACTGCCTTGATGTTAAACTATGAGTAAAGTTCCTGATAGAAAGATATAAAAAATATTGGTACATGTCACTAAAGAAGCATATGGTTTTCCTTTCCAATTTTCAGCAAATGAAATAATAATATATTAACTATAGTCATAGAAAAATAGAAGGAAAAATTACTGGCATTCTATTGCATAGTATAATAACTTTGTTTCTGTTGACCAACCTCTGTCCAGTCTCCTCCATATGCCCCTTAGAAATGTAGTATGCTCTATTCTGTAATTAGGACTATAGAAAGCATCTATCCAACAAAAGAACTTTGCTACATTGCTTTTTTAAAACTTGTTTAATTTCTTCATACACATAAAACATTTAATTTGATTTTATTATTTGTCTATTAGACATCTCCAGTACACGTAGAATAATTGCCCACTTGCACTCATCAAGTCAAATACTTACTTCTTAATAAATAATACTCAAAAGTTTTTTTTTAAATTAGCACTATCCATATTACACTTCTTAGAACAATCTTGATGTCTTTTGTACCCTTTATACACCTTGTGAATGACAGATTTTTTTTTATAGGATTTTACTTTTTCAAGGGCTCAAAAGTTGTAATTATCACAACTCTGCCTTGCTAATTAACACCTTTCCTGAATTTAAGTCCCTTAAGAAAAAAGTCTTCAGCTTAGAGATTTGAGTTGCTTGGCAACTCTGAAGTCTTTACAGCAATAATGTCACTTAGTTACTTTCTTGTGCCCTTGCTTAATAAGAAAGATAGAACCTTTTTCTACAATCACTTTGACTTTGACAGGCAGTAATCCTCTGGTATCATCTTCAGCATCAGTGTCAACATACTAAAGGCTTCTAAATTAGTTTCAATAAATCTAATTATGTGTACTTCATATTTTTGTTGAGAATAAAATGTGTGCTTAAGAAAACCTCTGATGAATTGTATGTAGTTAAAAATATCTGAAATTACAGATTTGCCATATAGATTTTTACTGTTTTTACACAGGAGGCATTTACATTCAGTGAGGTTATTTTTTCCAGTTCTGAGGATGGAACGCCATGCCTCACACCTACTAGGAAAGCACTCTACCACTCAACCCTAGCCAAGCTGGTTTTTGAGGAACATCTAGAATTTATCCATCATGAGATGATGGTAATGAATGTGTTAGTGTACACCAGTGTTATAGAACTCATAACTGTCCTTGAAGAAGCTTTTAATCTAGTTGAGATTTGGGGACTATAATATAGAAACAATCAATTTATAATATAGGCATACATTAGGTTGAGTGTATTGATTGATGTACAAAATAAGTCAAAAAGAGAGTAAGACAATGACTTGGTCATTGTTATCCTCAGTTATAGTTATTGAAACTAAGTTCCTTAGGGTTAGGATTAAGGTTAGATTTATCACTTCCTCTCTAAATTCTCTCCAATTTTGCCTCTGTGACATTTTACAAATTCAGCGAATATTTATGAAATGAATACTCATCAAAGCATATTTAATCCATTCCAATATCTGTCATTTTCATCGGGACAATGTCTTAATTAATTTGACACTCAGGTTTACTATGACATGAGGCATATAGTGAGATTTCAGGTTTCTTTTTCTCAAATTCTTACTCTCATTTGCTAAATTTGCTTTTTTGGGGGGGAACATTTCCTTTGTCAACTTTCTTACTTTCTTACCTGTTTGTTGACATTTTTGATAGAAATCTGTTCTTGCCCTTTGTCTTGGTTGCTTTTGTTGCTGAGACAAAATACCCAACACTGAAAATGAAGGAAGGAAAGATTTATTTAGCTTACAATTTGTGGAGGTTGCAGTCCATACTTGGCTAGTTGTGAGGCAGAGTGGCACATGGCAGAGGGCGAATGTTCATGGCAGCAGAGCACAGCAAAACAACCAGCAAAAGGGAGGAATGGCTTCAAGCAACCTCTTTCCTTCCCTTACATTGTAAACAGCCTACCCCCACCCAGGGGGTATGTAACTTTCACACATTCTCCATGCCCTCCTCTTCCATAGGCTCAGGATGTGTACAAAGTAAGCACCTTGGCTTCCTCCTGAGTCACTCAGCTAAACCTCTAGACTCCCCAAGTTGACACAATGTATCAATCATAACATTCCACCCCTTGTCAACTTGGCAACCAGACACATTTCCTTAAACCAGTTTCCAGATACAAAGACATGCTTATATTAGAACCATAACCTTTTGCCCCCATACAAATGAAAATTAAACACCTCCAATATTTAAAGGCGCAAAATAAACACTACCATTCCCAAAGGTACAAACAGCAGGATACTGAGCACTGGGACCAAAGCAAGTCCAAAATCCAGCAGGGCTAACATTGTGTCTTGTAATTACACATCCAGCATCTGAAGCAACATGTTGTACATTGTGAACTCCAAAGGGCTTGCATGAGTCCACCCCTATGGCACTTCTGATGGTTACAGCCTCCATGGCTTCCCTCTTAGGCCTGCTTTGCTCCCTCCTTGCAGTTTTCCTCAGCTGATCCATGTTCCTGGCTTTTCTAAACTTCTGAGGTCTCCAGTGCACCTTTTGCTTTACACTCACAGCCTCACACACTGCCCTCTCAGGGGCACACTGCCTGGCCTCCCAGGCCTTCTGAAATCTTGGTGGAAGCCTCTTTAACCTCAGAACTCTTGCATTTTCCTTACACCTAAAGCCAGAGCCACATTGATGATGCCAAGGTCTGTTGCCACCTGGAACAGGAGCCAAACTTTCCTCTCTTGGCCATAGGGGTCGAGTGCCTGGATCACTGGGCATATTGAATCCAATGCTGAGGAACAAATTCTCTATGCTGCCTCCATCCTGGAACCTGGTGCAGCCGCTGCCGCCATTCTGGAACATGGCATTCTTTGGCTTCCTTCTCAGTAATAGAGAGCTCCTCAGCCTTATCTTTGCAATCCACAGTTTTACTGGAGCTTCCTTTCTGGCCAAACTCGTAACATTTTAAATCATCATGCTGGGCTCTTTGCTCTTGATTGTCAATATAAATCTGGCTAAAAGCCCCCAACAATAGCCGTGCCACTGCCCCAACATTTGACTGCCTTGAAATTTCTTTTGCCAGATTAATTAGTTCGCTGCCACCCTTAATCTCAGTCTTAGGCAAAGTCTCTGGACATGAGCAAAATGCAGACAAACTTTTTGCCAAGTCATAACATATATCATCTGGAGTCCAACAGCCAATGCAGTCCTTCCCAACAGAAACATCCTGAACCTGGTCTTTACCAGCAGGATTCTATCATCCTTCTGGTCTTCCAAGCTCTGACCAGACATCTCTAGACCTTTCCAAACTCTTCCCACAAGCAATTTCCAAAGGCTCTTGAACCACAAGGTCAGGTATAGCAACAGCAACAACCCCACTCACTGGTACCAAATTCTGTCTTGGTTACTTTTCTCTCATTGCTGAGACAAAATACCCAACACCCAAAATGAAGGAAGGAAATGTTTATTTAGCTTACAGTTTGTGGAGGTTTCAGTCCATACTTGGCTGGCTCTGAGGCAGAGTGGCACCTGGAAGAGGGCAAACTGTTCAGGGCAGCAGAGCATAGCAAAAACAACCAACAAAAGGGAGGAATGGCTGCAAGCAGCCTCTTTCCTTCCCTTACATTATAAACAGCCTACCCCCACCCAGGGGGCCTGTACCTTTCACACAATCTCCATGCCCTTCTCTTCCATAGGCTCAGGATGTGTACAAAGTAAGCACCCTGGCTTCCTCCTGAGTCACTCAGCTAAACATCTAGACTCCCCAAGTTGACACAATGTGTCAACCGTAACACCCTTGACTAACGTGGTCATCGCTGTGCCTCATGTACCCTCCTTGAAGGGACGTCCCCATTTTTATGTAATCATTGGGCTCACATGATCCTCCAATTATTATCTGATTCCTTTCATGCAAGCTCTGATCTTCAATATCCGAATGTCTGATCTCTATAATTTGGAGGTCTTTTTAACATTTCAAGATTTTGTTTAATATCTAGCTCTTTGCCCTCTCCTTTTCTTTCCTTATTTCTCCAATTCTCTCATCTTATTTTGGTTTCCTTGGACTCAAAAATGTAATCAAATTTGATTTGCACCTCTTCTTTTCTGCTATTCTCTTTCATTCCACAGAGATTCTAAATTCTGCTTTGCATTTCACCATATCATGATGTGGCTCACAGTTGGTATCTTTTGGTTTCTACTGCTTGTGTAAAGACTTTGAGTACTTCCCATTTCATCTTGTTCTGGCCTATTCTGAAACTACTTTCATCAAAGGATATAATTTTTATTATACTAATAATTATATACATAATTATATTATGTATTAGTAAATAATAGATATAGTTTAAACTAATATGCTTAAAATATAAGTGCTACTTATAAAACTGTTATTTACATAGTTATATTAAATAACCACATTTAATGTCTTTCTTGCGTCAGAAGATGCATTGCTTAAACACTCTTTCAGTTGGGATTATTTTCCTCATTTTACATAAAAAATTGAAA
The DNA here is from genome assembly GCA_004027595.1 of Dinomys branickii. NCBI lineage: Eukaryota > Metazoa > Chordata > Mammalia > Rodentia > Dinomyidae > Dinomys > Dinomys branickii. Next base: position 10,228 of record PVLD010026435.1, on the reverse strand, counting down.
AGTGAAAGAACATTTGAGGTCTGCCAGCTTCTGACGTTCACTGTCTGAATACTTAGTCAATTAGGATACCTGTCAGAGGGAAAGAGGAGCTACTAATAATTTTTTCTGGAATAGTAGATATAAATTGACACTGTCCTAGAAAAATTATGACTTGGAATAACTTTATGAATTCTACATTTTGCTCCCTCACTATTGTCAATAACCAAATGAACAGAGTGATTGAGAAGACATCTACCTTTGGGGAAAAAGGTGTGTCTGCTCTTGTACTTGAGCTCTGCAGTCATTGTAGGATTGCCTTTGCAAATTATCTAGAAAAAATGTTGAACTCACAGGGAAGAAGCTTAATGGAAAATTGAAAACTGAGGACACACATTTTGTAGTTATTTGTGTAGAGGTATTGTTGAAGCCATGAAGCAAATAAACTCACCAAGATTCTAAGGAAGAAGAAAAAGTGTGGGAGTCTGGAACTGTACCCTGTAATTGTAAACTATGAAAGGGCAGAAGGAAGAAGAGTCAGTGTGGGAGATGTCACTGTTAGCCTGTAAGTTTCTTCCTGGCATGAACCATACTCTTGTTTCACTGAGCCTGGTGTACTACACTGTCAAATTTACTCATTAAAATAAATTTAACATTAAGTGTTAATGCAGACCTATATGCCTGCTACAGGTTGTTTCTACATATTTTTTTCAGGGGCTAATTGAGACTATGTCATTGAAGCCCTCTGTGCTGCCATCTCTTCTCTCTGGCCAAGTTTGTGTTTCTGCTCATTGAGGCTGAGAATCTAACAGTGTTGGATGACTTGCTCTGGACAATACTTTGCAATTTGATGATCAAAGCCTGAGAGGCAATGTACATGCACGAGACATATATGCAAAAATATTTTGTTGTATATAATGCTTCATGTTTCATTATGTGATGTATAATATCATATGATATTATGTGATGTAGTTTAAATTAGAAATAAATATAAGGAAAACATTTCTCATAACCTCAAGTTTTAGAAGTGGACAATATAGAATAAAATGGAAAATAGTAGTTGTTTTTTTGCTAGCTGCTTATACTGGAGTGAGCGATTAAGCAACATGACTTTAGAGAAGCCCTACCTGAGATGCATTTTTAAATGAAGTTGCCATGGCAACTGTCTCTGTAGTAACAGAAAAAATCTCCTTAGATCTTCCAGAGAAGCTCCAATGTCTTTGCTCTTGGATCTCAAGAAGATTCTGCCTGATGGGCTCATTTAAGTTTTGCTTTAATGAACTGTTTTTTAATGGAGACCACTATGAAGTGGCTCTGAGCAGGACTTTAATATTAACCAATTGGCTTTTCAGGTTTATGTGTGAGTTTGCCCAAGGCCTAGGCCCCTTGTCTTGAGATGAGAGATGGGTAGCGGACTCATAGTGAGTGAACCTCTATGAGTTGCTGTTCTCTGCCAAGGCCTGTATTGGCCTGTGAGGTTGGGATGCCTCTAAAGACAAGATAAGGCTACAACTGAGGATGTTTGGCTCCAACCCAAATTAACTAAAAGGAGACTGAAGCTGCAGGCTCCACTCTCCTACAATAAAGTTCAACCTAAAGATAAGGCAGTTCTCTTGATTGACATAATTTACTACTTGGGGTAGTATTTCCCAAGGTCCTGCTAAAATTCTCATCTTTTCTTAAGTATTGCCCTCCTTTGTTTGAAAACCTAATAAATATGGGCTGCCTGGAGAAGTTATTTGTTTTGACCCAGAGAATCACAAATTCTGGGAGAAGGTTTGGATTCTCCTGGAGCCCCGAAATCATTTTAATTTTCTCATTTATTTAAGCCTTCACCATCCACTTGTTTGGGAGACTGTGGGCCTGACCAGTCTGTATTACCTAGAGGATATTATGAACATGATAATTTTTCTCCTTTTTTTTGTGTTGTGATTGTCAATAGGGACTGAGATTCATTAGAGTGATCCTAGGATGTGGACAATTCTAATTGTAAATTGACTGATGAGGCATCATTGTTGCTAAAACCAAGCTCAGGAAGAACAAGTCTACACTGATGTACTTGTATGTATTTAAAAACAACTGTGTGCAGTTGTTAGTAGGACCTGCCTGGAAGAAAATGGACTTCTGATTTTGTGATAAGATTTTACAACTTCTCCAGGAATTCCTGCCATTAACCTAGGACCCAAAGCACACCTAACCCACTGGCATACTGAAGCTCTAATTACCCCAGACATGTATTTCATGATTATGCAATCAGTCACCCTTAAATATATGAAATCCTCTGGTTAGCTGTGTAGAAGACATGTCATACCATATTGTATTAGTATTAATGAAATCTCTCCCTAAATGTGTCCCATTTAGGGGACCTAGGACTACTCTTGGAAGAAAAAATTGGGCCTGTTTACATCATACATTAAATACCTTGAGCTTAAGAGACTCAGCAAAGTTTTCAGTTGAAAAGATTAAGATTTGATCATGGTTCTGGAATCTGTTGGCTGTATGCTTGTCACTTAAAGTGGAGACTCATAGATCTAGTGGGTGAATTTGTGGGAGTAATAAATGAAGCAAAGTTATCTGTACATTATTGTTGCATCCTTGGTCTCCTATGAGGGTGTTCATTCACTGGAACACAGTGAGTACTCAATACAAGGCAGCAAGAATCATCCCCTCCCAGAGCTTTGTTCTTGATTGTACACAAAAAAGTGGAATCTGAAGGTAAGAACCAGTCATTAAAAGCCAGTTGTGGCATTATCAAGGGCTCAATGAACACTTCTTCTTACCTGAAGAGAACAGGCTCCAGACACCATTCTGTAGGAGCTCCTAAGTACCTCACTGAGATACTGTTTCAGAGTTAAACATTCAGGTTATCTGTGGTGCTAGGAAAGGGTCTGTCCATTCCCTGGAAACTGTATAGGAGCCTCAGGGAAAAAATACAGTCAGAGACCTTGTTCTGTAGCTAAGGAAGAAAACAAAGATTAGCCAGGGATTTGATCCTTAAAGCAGAAAACAGAAGTGGAGGGGTATGACCCCTAAATTGTCACTTTCTTTTCCTTAGGACAATTTGTTCATCATGAAAAAGATGGTTGGAATGCAATAGAAAACATCAGTGTAGTTCCAAGCTGAAGGGGCAAGTACCTTCTTGACCCTATATGTCCTGTAGTAGAATGAGTGGAAGTTCAAGTACTGAAGTTGGATGGCTTGAATTCACCTTCTCCTGCAGCTCAGAAGAATTGGGATATTGTGAAAGTTGCTTAGGCATCTATAAAATGGGGACAGTTGTAATGCCACACAGGATTTAGATACCTTCAGTAAATATTTTTTGTGTTTTAATTAATAACTTTATGTAATTACTCGATATTATTGTGAAATAATTCCCACCACCTTGTCAGCTAAAGACTCTGGTCCATACACATTTATCCCCAGTAATGGGAATTCTTACCAGTTTGATAAATGCTGCAGAGGGAGGACATGTACAGAAGGCTGAAAGGCATAAATTGAGTGTTATCCCAACTCAGCCGTGTCGGCTCTTTTAGTTGTACCAACTTCTGCTCTGAAAGAAATTTCACCCTTCAGAGATATCTAGGATGGTTAAACATATTTGGGGACTATGAAAACAGACACAGAGATGAGGAAATGCTATTTTGACATTTAAACGCTTTCTTGTTCACATGGCATTCTCAAGAACAAGAGACTTGTTTCTGTCCTTTCCATGACTATTTTCTTTCCCCCTCACAAACCTCCCCTCCATTTCTAAGTCTCTTTGGAGACTTAAAAATATTTGCATGTTGCCCCAAAACATAAAACTGCCTGTTACCAGTGTTAGTGTTGTAATCTCATCTTGAGTTCCAATCCACTTTGTTTTCTGTTGTGCCCTGTTTTCTTGCCTCTTCACTTTCTTGGAAGATTTCATTTTGCATGTTAGTTGACATAACACATTTAAGCTATGAATAAATTCACAGTAATTTCATGCTATTTTTCACAGGATAATTTTAATATATCACACTTTGCAAGAATGTAGGCGGTGAAATATTTTGTTGAGTTGGTCTTGGCCAAATGCCAAGATCAGCGTTGATGAATTTGATAATCTATAGATGAGAAATACCTTAGATTTTGCATAAAAGTAAGCATGGTGCCCACTGACTTGAGTGGAGCAGCAGGGACGCAGTCTAGTTGGTCACAACTTCAAGGGAGAGAAGTGAAGTTTTAGGGCATGTGAAGATACTGGGTGATTTCTTGTGGGGAAAATAAAAATAAATAAATAAAAGAAAAATGGAAAAAAAAGGTGCTGGAAGAAACAGTTACACATTATTTCAAGACTAAGAGAGCCAGCATTTGGAGTCTAATCCCAGGAGTTAAGTTGGATGTTAGGAGTCTGGTAGGGAAGTGGGTGGTCCTTGGAGATTTGGAGCTGCACTATCTGATGAGGTGGTCACTAGCCATGGACGGCTATCGAGCACTTGAAATATGTTCACCCAGACTCAGACATACTGTAAGGGTGTGGAGTTCACATAAAATTCAGGGTGGCTCTCTGAAGAATTAATATGAAAAATTAATGTGAAATATCCCATTGATAACATTTAGATATATTAAACAGATCATCAAAGTTAATTCTTCTGTTTAGTTTTTAATGTGTTTACCAGGAAATTTAAAATCACATGTGGCTGTATTAGATGACACTGGTCTAGAGGAAGGAATGTTAGGAATAGATACTTTGGGGCATGTTTCAGGGCAGCGTCAAGCAGCTCATATTAGGAGAAGCAAATGCTACAGAATTTTCAGGTATTAGAGGCAACCTTGGGATTATAACAATGGGAAAAGTGGGTGACCTCTGGATAAATTAGTAAGTCCATAGTATCATATAAAGGAAGACATAGCTTTACATGAAGAATCAGAAGAACATCTTTTGATCCATGAGTATACAATTTTCTTGATAAACAATGATAAGTGAGGAATAAATGAGAAATACTGTAGTTTGATTTATGAACTTTTCAGTAGGAAAGTGTCCTTTTGTTGAAAAATAAGGAAAGTTTCAGATAAACATTTTACTTTGTCCTTTGATTCTGTTTGATGTTGGTGAAGTGAAATAATAAGCACATAGAGAGAGGATTGTGTTAGACCTAAGGTTGATCATTGAATTAGGAAGTATTAGAACTCAGGAGTAGGGTGGATGTGGCGAGCATGCAGTGCAATATAGGTAATGAAATGAAACAGAAATCATTTTCAAAAGATTTTACAGTACAAATCACATCAAAGTACACAGATCCTAAGTGCATGTATTCATGAATACATGCTGTGTAACTTCATATGTATATACAGTATAAGGATATTTATATATGTGCATGTATATATTTGTGTAACCATATATATGAATCTTTAATGCTGTGACTTCTATATATTCTATATCTTTAATAACATTATATATAGCTCTTCATACATATATGTGTATATATTTATATAAATATAAATACATAAATAAATATATGTATATATATATATATGAATATATATATATTCTACCTTAGAGTGATTTGTGTATTCTTAATGGTGTCTTTAAGAGCAGACATTCTCAATTTTAATGTAGCTTAATTTATCAAATTTGTCTTGTATGCCTAGTGTCCCGTCCCTCCTGAGGTCAGAAGAACAATATGGAGGGGTGTGAATGAAAAGAGGACATGGAGAGGACATAGTACAGGAAACCCCTGACAGCCTCAGGTCTGGCTGGGTTCTGGTTCTCTGGCTCTTCTGTCTCTACCCAGCAGTTCCTTTTGTCTCTCTCTATTTGGCCCCTGCTCAGAAAGGGCAGAGAACTTGAGATCTGTCTGATTACAAGTATTTTAAATTCAATAAACTTCATGTGATTTTTATTTATTCGTTTAATTTTTTGAGAGTTTTAATCCAATAATAGATATGCAGTAAACTGCATATGTTTAAAATGAATTTGAGTAAAATTTCATATATATGTATTAAATCATGAAACTAAATATCCTTTGAAATCTCTCCCTTATCCTGCTTCACTCCATCCCCACCTGTGACCTGCTTTCTGTTACTGTTTTGTTTTAATATTCAAGATTTTTGAATAAATTAAATCATACAGTATGCACCCAATTGACTGGTTTCTAGCACTCAGTTTAAGTGTCTTGAGATGCTAGCACATGTATCACTAATTGGTTACCTTGCATTGCGATGCAGTAGTGCATACCACCATTTGTTCCTGATAGATGTATTGGCTGTTTCCAGTTTTTGGCCATTACATATAAAAATGACCATGAACATTCACGTGCAATCCATTCATGACGTATCTTTTCATTTTTCTTGAGTAATATCTAGGAGTGGAGTGGCTCATCATATCATAGATGCATGTTTAATTTTTAAAGAAACTGCCAAAATGCTTTCCAAGTGATTGTACTATTTCAGCACCCTTACTAGTGGAGTTTGATATTTTCTGTTCTTCCACATCCCCTCCAGCCCTAGGTACAGCCCAATTTTCATTGAAATTCTTCTGATTGGTATGTAGTGATACTTCATTGTGGTTTGGGTCTGCACTTCCTTGATGACTCATGATAGTTAACATCTATGCATGTGGTCCTTTGCCATCCCTAAATGCTCTTTGGGGAAATACTTATTCAAATCATTTATGTAATCTTTAAATTAAATTTATATCTTATTATGGAAGTCTCTAACTTCTTTACATACTCTGGATTCAAATATGTGCTTTTAAAAATAGTACATGGCTTGTCTTTTCGTTCTATAACAAAAGTTCTTAGTTTTAATGAGGTCCTAAGTATCAGAATTTTTTCTTGCCTGAATTGTGGCTTAGTTGTCATACCCAAGACTTTTTGCTTAAAAATATCACAAACATTTTTGCCTGTATTTTATTTTAGAAGCTTTATAGATTTTCATGTTTGCAGGTATAATACATTTTGATTAAATTTTGTTTTATAGTATGCTGTATGGATCAAAATGACTGTTTCTTTTTCTTATGGCTTATGAGGGTTATCTTTTTTAACTTAGTTAAATAAGAGTTGACCTAATTTTTATGTGTCTATTTTTGCTGTCCCTTTTCTAGTCCTTTCTACCTTGATGCCCAGCCCCCATGCCTTTGAAGATGAGCATGGGAACAAGAGCGAGGGGAGAGGGAAGTGCCCAGAGAGTGATGGGGGATGATCAACATACGTCGCGTGTCTGTACAGACCTGCGAAAATGAGATCCATTCATTCTGCTATTAATATGCACTAATGAAAAATTGTCTTCTCTACTTTAGATCCTCTACATTTTCATACTAATTTTCAGTTAGCCTATAAATTCCCACAGAAAACCCGCTGAGATTTTGATTGCTGTTGCCTTAAATCTGGTGGATCTTGGGGGAAGAACAGATTTGAATTTCCTTTAGGAGAGGCTACTTTTCTACAACCTCTCCACTTAGTGTATTTAAAAATTTTCCAATTTTCCAAACTGATAGGTGAGAAAGAGGTTTTTGGTGTGGTTTTGCTTTATATTTCTCTTATTATGAGAAAAATTGAGAACATTTTCATCAAACTGATGATTACCTGATTTTTTATATGGAATGATTTTTCCTACTCTTTTTTATTGCAATTTTGATCTCAGTTTTCAGGAGGACAGTATATTAAGGGTATTAGTTTTTTTGTATGAAATACAAATTGTGTATTATTTTACACAATTTGTTATTTGGCTTTTGATTTTCTTTATGATATAGACATTTCTTTATGTGTTGTAAATTACGTTCATTATATTTTATTGTATTTGCTGTTTTAAATATAATTAGAAACGCATTTTCCTTTTCCTTCTAGAACTACCCATTTTCCACAATGTTTGTATGATTTCACTTTATTATATGTGGATGTCTTATTTATTTGCTTATTTCTTTATTTTATGTTTTGCTTTTAAACATATTAATGCAATGCAGGGCCTCGCATATGCTAGACACAACCTCTACCACTGAACTCTATCCCTAGTCCATCCGATCTGTTTAGAAATGGTTCCAGTGTATGGTATGAAGAATGGAACCAACTTCATTCTTTTCCATATGGCGATCCAGCTGTTCTGTTGGCATATATGAAAAGGTCTGTCTTTTCTATCATTTTGAGCTCCTGATTTTATCGCATACTAAATGTCACAGGTAGTTGGGCTACTTCTGTGTTTTCCATTTTGTTTTGTTGGTCTATCAAGGATTATTATTTGTGTATATTAATTTTATTATCATTCATTAATCTTCAATTTTGTAATACAATTTATTAATTTTGGAGGCTTTTACTTTAAAGTTTTGATTGACCTAATAGTTATACATATATGATGTATAGTGTGATGCTTCAGTGCACGCATTGTGTGATGATAAAATCAAGGTAAAGGGCAAATTCATCATCTTACATGTTTCATTTCTCTGTGGTGAATACGTCAACATTTCTAGAGGTTTTTCCATTGATTCTTTAAGATTTTCTAAATATATAGTAAAGTCTTCTGTAGGCAGGAAGACTTATACTTGTTTTTTTCTGATTGTTACACATCTCATTTATTTCCCACTTACAACTACATTTTCTAATAACTTTAACATAGTGTTAAATGACAGTAGGCATTCTGGTTTTGCTCTGGGTTTCAGTTTGACAATTTCATATTTTCAAGTTAAGTTGTGAGTTTGGGGCTGAAACTTACGTATTTTACTGTTTTAAAGGAGTATCAGTCATTTCCCAATTGTGAGTACTTAAAAGCACAGATGGATGTTGAACATTGTCAAATTCTTTAGCATTTCATGTTTTCAAAACAGCTCCCCATTTTTAGGTCTTTGATCTCTCCATTTCACTGACTTTTCTACCTTGAAACATACAAGACCTATTTATCTTTTAAAATTCCTATTGATGCTCTTCACTTTCCCCTTCCTCTTCAAACTGAGAACAGTGACCAAAGCTTCTTTTGCTTTCACATTCATTGTCCTGCAGCTATTTTTGCTATTATACGTACATATTCTGGTCCATGTTTCCCTTTGTATTTCCATGTCAGAATGTAATACTCCTGGCCTAATGTACTTGTGTTTCAAAATCTGATTCTCCATGCCACTGAGGACTTCATGTTGATTTTTTATGGCATCCTTGAGCCACTGGTTCAGCTCCTATTTATTTATTTTAATTTCTGGCATGACATTTAGGCACAAGTTCACCAAATGGAGGAAGTAACACTGTTTAATCTGAATTTTTGTTTAATTAATTTTTAATTAACATCGTTTATCTTGATATAGTTACCGGTTCACATGTAGTTGTAAGAAACAATCTAAAGATCTCATTTACACTCTATCCAGTTTCTCCCAATGCTAAGATCTTGCAAAATGATAATATAATACCACAACCACCTTATTGTTATTGCTATAGTTAAGATACATAGAAGTTTCATTACTGCAAGGATCCATCATGTTTTATGTTTCCTTTTTATAGGCAAAGCTCTCTCTCCCAGAAAGGAACAAATTACTGGTACATACAATAAATTGGGTAGATTTCAAGAGAATTATGCTGTATTACAAATTCAATTTCAAAGGTTAAATACTGCATGATTCCATTATGTAACATTACTCAGTAAAGAAAGTGACGTAAATGTTTTTTGACCTAACTTTGTATGTAATGCCCACTTCAGTTTATAAACACTATATTCCATTTTTTTGTTATAGAAATATAGATAGCATTACTTAAGAAGGTGAATGCTAGAAAAATTATATCATCATTTAGTTAACAGCAATCTTTTTCAAATATAGAAATTATGGAATAATTATTGAATATAACTATGAATCATTCATATAGTGAACTTCTGCCTTAGCCAAAATAATAGGAAATACATACTGAGCGAAGTATCTGTAGACAAATGTCACCATGGTTATGTGTGATTCTTCCCTGCTGTCTCTACACAGAGCATTGCTGCTTCCATAGAGCCAATGGTAAGGTGACATTTAACTTTGCTTGTCTCTCTCTTCTTCATGCACAGGTTTTAAACTCTTTTGCAGTAATTTCTTTTGTTATGCGATAACATGGACTCTTTGGTACTTTTTTTTTTTATTTTAGAAACATAAAAGTACAAAAACATATTGACAAACAGACACCCATTATCATAGAAAATAGTACAATCACAACTAATCTATAGACAAGGTGATATGGTCTCCACAGTAGTTGTTGTTTTATCCATTGATATCTTCGAATTGTAGATGTATGGACCCATATACAGACATGCAAATTTAGTCAGACAGTTGATCCTCTCA
>PVLD010026434.1:0-22190 GCA_004027595.1 Dinomys branickii | reverse complement strand
CAGTGCACACTCCTATGCACCCCTCAGTCATCCAGTGCAGACGTGCAGCGACTCTCCAGTGCACACTCCTAATGCACCCCTCAGTCATCCAGTGCAGACGTGCGGCGACTCTCCAATGAACTTCTAGGTCTTTGCGGTATCCTCAACTCTCCAGTGCACAGAGAGCCATTCTCGACCCTTCTACCTCTGATTCCACAGGTGGTCATTTTGACTTTTCCACTTCTCAACCTAGATGCCTGCCTAATAAACCCCTTGTATAATTATACCTCTGTTTTGTATTGATTCTGTTCTTCTAGAGAATCTAACCAATACAATGGCCCAATGGCTTTGGGCCCCTTGTGGCCCATCATGGTGAGACTATGTAGTAGAGGAAATCTTCACTTCATGGCAGCAGAAAAGTGAGAGAAGAAAGGATGGGCTGGGGTCCCAATATGCTCTTCAAGTTCATGCCTCCAGCGACCTAAGTTCCTTCCACTAGGACCCATTTCTGAAATATTGCACCACCTTCCACTACCACCATGGAATGGGGACCAAGCTTTCAAAACATCGGCCTTTGAGGGACATTCCAGACCCAAACCCTAAGATCATAAGGGTTAAATTAACAGATAGAAAGCCTTTGAACTAGTGCCTCAGAAAAGCGGTCTTTGATAAGTAAAATCATCACTATATGCTGGTAGGTGCACAGTGCACCTGCTAACAGATGAGGAATCTATGGCAGGAGTCACCTTTCCCTTGGGACATTCACAGGCTGAGGGATCACCAACACAGCCCCTGAAGAACGAACAACTCTTTTCAGGGAAAGGATGTTGAGGGCATTTAGTTTGAGGCTCATGCTCCATGAGTGAATGTTTTCAACTGCATCTGCTTAAACACCTCCAGGAGTAGGAGTCATTATTCTCAAGGCTACTATTTCCACATTCAGCCTCTCTTATTTGCAGGCTGGTCTTTCCCCCTGCCAAACCCACATCAGCCTCGTAGCAGTGCATAACCCCTTGACCCAACTCGGTTCTTCTGGAATCCTATGGAAAAGCTGGATCACTCTTTTGCCTGGAGAGAAGCCAATATGCACTCAGAGCTTAGCAGCAGCAGCCTCCAACTGTGCTGATCAGCTCTTGGTGCAGCCTAGGTTAACTCACAGTACCCGATGATGGAGAGCTGAGTGCTAAAGAAGCTTGGTGCTCTGAAGATCTCAGCCCCCAGAGGCACTAGGTGGTCAAGGCCAATCACATTCCTTGTTTGTATTGCTCACTGTGCTCACCAGCTTGACTGTCACTGTTATTCCCGACCAGAGAAGGGGAGTGTCCTTTCATTAGCTGACCCAGGAGGAGTGCATACTGTAAGAACGAAGTGAATCTCCAAAATATCAAAAGTAAAAAGCCAACCCTAACCTAAACACGAGACAGCAGGAAGGTGACGTGTCGTGTGACAACTCGAAATGCTTGAAGATACTGCTCTTGGTGGAAGGTGTTTCTTCCTAGTGGATTCTACAGAAAGTGGTATTCATGATGAGTTTGGACAAACATCAACTGAGTTCAAATCCTTGAACCCTCTGCTTGCAGTCAGTGGAGCTTGGGGCAAGTCCTTTTACTTTTAAAGTTCATATCTCAAGTGTAAGGCTGGAATAGTAGTGTATACTGCATAAAGATGTTGGGGAAGTGAAATATATGTGTTAAAATAGATCTTGGTGCCCAATAACCAATATTCAAAACATTCTGTCCTCGTGACCCTTGTGGCCTCCATTTAACAAGTCATTCAAGTGTTGTGATGCTGTGTGTGTGCACATCTGTATTTTTATTTTACCTTGCTGATTTTCAGTTCTTCCAGGTCTCTTACTTTTCTCACCTCTATATCCAATGCCTGCGGTAGACAAAGGCTCCCATAAAGATATAATGGATTAATCAATAAACAAAACAACAGAGAGTGAGTAATTTAATCCATGTACTCACCATTGCTTGTGTCCAGTGTGAAATGTTAGATCTGAAACAAAATCTTCCCCTCTGTTCAAACCATTCACTGCCTATGTTAGAGTCTTCCAGAATCCACTCTGAATTGCTTTTCCTTCTGTAAGCACATGGAGGGATGCTGTGTGCTGGATCAAGAGGCCTGGGTGGACAGGAAGCTGCAGGCAGTTTTGCTGAAAAGCCAGAGAAGGAGCAGCCAGTGCACACTCCTGATGGAGACGTGAATGATGAGTAAGGACGGGCCCAGTGTGTGTCTCCAGGAGCCCAGGAGATGCAGCCAGCTGCTTCTCTCAAACACTCAAGCTTAAGGCAGGCAGAACTCACTCACCCTGATGGCTCACTCTGCATGCAATCAACCAGAGAACAGCCCGTGAGGAGGACTTCAGCGCACTCTGTCATTGCACATGTAGAGGTTTTCCTTCAATGGACTCTTCCTGAAGATTAAAGGCAAGTCTAAAGTGTAGCGTTGACTAGAGAAAAAATTCAGAGTATTAACGCAGCGCTCACTCAGATGTCTCAGGCCAAAAACCAAAAAATAGAAAATAAATAAAAGTACCTTCCCGATGGCAGGTCCTAGGAACTGAAATAAGAGAAGTTTTATTTCTGCCCAGAGTATTCATTAAGTCAAATTCTATGAATATTTACCACACACCCACTAAGTCCCCAGTGCTAAGTTGAGAGCCTGGGGATGACAGAAGTAGAAGACAGGTCCCCTCCACGCAGTGAGAAGACCAGGAGTTGACTTGGGCACAACCCTCTGTGAGTGCTCCCTTTGAGGTAGAAAACCCAACCTCCTGTCCTGAATTCTCCTCTGGCCACCTGCTCATCCCACCTGGGCTGGATGCTGAGCTGTCACTTAGATGGTGTGTCATCAAATAATGTCTGCCACCTATTTAATTTACATCCTCCTCACTTCCCTGCAGATCTCATGTCACCTGTGTTCAGGGACTGTGCTACAGATGGCTCGCTGCGAGTGACTTTGTTCACACCAGCTGCTGGGTTCCAGGAGGATGAGCTGAGCCCTGCTGTGTGAGTGCTGACCCAGGTCCTGTGTGCCTTTTATTCCCCAGGTGCTGTCCCGCAGGAGCCAGCCTCAGTCACCTGTGTTTCTGTTCTCAGGCTGGCTGGTGGCTGTGAAAGATGACCAGCACATGACCAGCAGCCTCAGGCTCCTGCTTGCCAGGCAGGGTCGGGAGAGGACTGAATGGGAACAAAGAGCCAGCCAGGTGCATAGTAGGTGTTGCGGTTCTCTGAAGATTGTATCTGGTTTTGGAGAAAGTTCTGGGTTTGAGGTTTGTTGGTCAGTGTATGCAACTCACATGTGTTCTGTTAGGATCAAATGGGATGGCACATGTGAGAATAAAAAGAGGGTGCAACCCAGAACGTGAGGGGCCACTGCAATTTGCTCTCAGTGGGCCAGGTGGGAGACAGGGGCTTCATCCTTCGTGGGATCTGAGTACCAGAGGTAAGGGATAGTGGTAGAGACTCACTCACGTGATGATCCAAGTAAGGGAATGCCAGGAAAAGCATATGCACTTGACAGCTGGGTTCTGGGGACCGCCTGGGTCAGCGGTGACTGGCTGAGCATTTCCAGCGTACCTCAGCATGGGGCAGGCTGAGAAATGGAAACGGAAATGTGAACGGGACGAGGAGGCATATCTCTTTCACCTCTCCTGCCTGGGTGTTTCCAATGTGTGCCAGGGAGAGCCCGTTGCAGGGACGTTATAATGGTAATAACATCTGAAACCAGGCATGGTGGTACAATCCTATAATCCCAGGATCGTGGGAGACCGAGGCAGAAGGATGGCCTGTTGAATCCCAGACTGAGCAACTTAGTAAGACCATATCTCAAAAAATAAAAAGATGTGTGGGAATATATTTCAGGGCAAAGGCCTTGGGTTCAATCCTTAGACACACACACACACACACACACACACACACACACACACACACACACGGTAGTTCGTTACAGCTGAGAGCAAACTGCAGTAACCTCTCACATTTTGAGTTGCAGCCTCTTTATGTTCTCAAATGTGTCCACATGTGTTGTCCCATTTGATCCTAACTGAAGCACCATCACACCAAGCAGGAAACTGAGGCTCAGAGAGCATGTGTGAGTTACATACACTGACACCAGCAAACCACAAACCCAGAATTTTCTCCAAAACCAGACACAAACTGCAGAGAACAATAACACCTACTACGCACCTGGCCAGCCCTTTACTCCTGTTCAGTCCTCTTCCCACACTGCCTGGCAAGCAGGAGCCTGTCTGTTTAGAAGGAAAGCAAGCTCAGCAGTGAACACTTTGGCCAACATGAACGTGGCAGGGTGACGGGAACAAGCGGGTTCCACCAGCCTCCCAGGCAGTTTCTCCAGCTGACCTTGTGCTAGGAGAAAACAAAGATGCCAGAAGTTGAGCGACTTTCACAATCCCATAGCCAGCCCAATGAAGAGCCAAGCTCAGAGCGGATGGCTGCAGCTCAGAATCTGGAGCGAGGTTAAGGTTTAATCATTGCAGCTTGGACATCAAACAAGACTGTAACAAGATGCCTGGTTGGTGCTTTACAAGCAGCTGTAATATTTAGTAGAACAAAGTGTTGGAGGAAACCTGGGATCTCCGAATGCCCAAACGAGTGGCATCAAAGCCTACAGCTGGGGTAGATCCAGGTCAACCTTATATATAGAAACAGTTCTTCGCCACTGTGCTCAGCCAGCTTGCCTCTCAGCGCCTGTCATCTCCACGGGCACTGTGAACTGCGCCGTGACTGGCTGTTCCTATGGGCTTGTGTCACTCACTAAGGGTCTCACTGTCTGCAGGTGGACCTGCTGTGACTGTTCAGATGAGTAAAGGTGTGCTAACCTGACAGCAGCAACCTGAACTGCAGATGTACGGCCCAAGTGGTAACCAGAGAGGCTGGGACACAGAGCCTCTGAATAATAGGGATGCGAGGCAGCTTCCAGATTCTCACCAGAGGCTCTTCAAGCAGACAAAGGCCACACAGATTGTTGTAGTTTGGGGTTGTGCAAGGGGAACAATACAAGACATTTAATTATAAGATTATTTTATAATAATCACCCAAAGAGCCATATACAAAAACAGTGCAGGAAATCTGTTTACACACTAAAGACCAAAGAATCTAGCCGAGGGCCTGGATCTCACAGTAACATCCTGCATGAGTCCAGCTGGATACCTAGAGCCCATAACAATGCCTCCCATGAACCCAACTGGAGCCAGAGCCTCCAAGAGCCCACAGCAATGTCTCATGCAGGCCTATTTCATGGATCTGCCCTGGGAAGGCCCAAAGGTCAGTGGTGGAAGCTAGAAAGTTTAGTGGGCTGAAAGATCTGTGCCAGCAGGCTGAGGGATCTGAACTGGAACCAGGAAAATGAAGCTCAAAGTAAAATCCAGAGCTCCCCCAAGAAGTGCCACAGCCATCCTCAGCAGCAGTGAGGTCCTGAGCTCCTTCAGTGATAACAACCAAGTTCATATCAAGAAAGCCAGCATGACAAGCTTTTCCAGGACACTGAGCAGTGCACCACCTCCCCTCCTGAGCCAGGAAGCAATGCTCAAAGTGAGGACCACAGCTCCCCCAAAGTGAGCCGTAGCCATTCTCATCAACAGTAAGGTCCGGAGCTCATTCAACAATAAGAACATCTGAGTTCATCCAGAAAGCCAGCAGGAAACAATCTTCCAGGAAAACCAACGGCTCCCTGCAGCTTCCCAACAGCTTCCAACAGCTTCTTCCCTTGCAGTTCTCTTTCTTGGGCTGTTTGTAGCAACCCGCAGGTGGGCCTCCCACACCCAGCGCCGCACTGATTCCACTGAGCTGGGTGTTACAAGCTGACCACCAGTTGTCAACCCAGCACACAGGAGGAGGAGAGTCTCAGTAGATGGGCCGTCCGGGGAAGAGCAGGAAGGTGACCGGCACCAAGAGGAAGCAGAGGCTTCGACCCTCGTGATGCGTCTTCACTCGTGGGGCTCCCGGTAACAGGGAGCTCGATCACCACCTCTCTACCTTCGCGGCTAGCGAGCATCTGAAGAGATGGGGGCACCTGCCGACTCAAACACGGTCTTTCTCCCAGCTGCTAACAAAGGCCCGTTACCGTTATCCATGCCGCTCTGCCAGCGCCTCTCTGCCCTTCCACATTCCCTTTAACCAAGTCGGATCAGTACCCTCACGGCAGGAAAAGAAAGGAAGTGGAGTCTCTTGCGTGGCAAGGACTGGAAGGCAGTTGTAATGCAGTAGGTCATACTGCGGTGAGGACAGCAGAACCCAAGGAAGGGCTTTGTCAGGAAAGAACTCGAGATCACGGCGACAGTTGTGAAAGTTGTGCACTGAGCAACACTGGGAGCATCCTTTACTTCTCAATCTCTGTTTAGGTTTGTGCAGTGGAAAATAAGCAAATGGCGGGTGTGAGCCCTGGGAACCTGGGCCAGTGAGCTGTTTACAGCTCTAAGCATAAAGGCTCAAGAAAACAAGTGATTCTAGATACCACATACCCTGGCCTGGCCACCCTGTGCCCTTTGTCTCAGGAGGAAGAGGGCTTTGCGTTGGTTTGAATCACAGAACCATGGTGCCGCACATTCTTACAATCAGGACACGGGAAAGTTTTGTATGGAAAACACCATTCTCACCCTCGATTCTGGAGAGCTGCACCTAAGAAAGGTTTCCCGGGAGCCAGCAGGAGCAGACAGCTGCTGCTGCCGCTGCCCAAGGGACAGTGGGAGGTCTTTCCTCCCTCTCTGTGTGGTCCACAGGGCTCCCTTGGCTGGTGGCAGCAGTCACGGGCCCCTGGCTCAGCCAACTCCATGGACTGTGGCGGCTGATGGTGCCAGGTGCTGGTTCTGGCAGCAACACCCAGTAGGTCTGAGTGACATCTCAAGGACAGTCACGCAGCCACTGGCTGTGGGACCTGATGGCCCCGAGGCTGCCCATGTAGGCAGAATGGAAGCTCTTGAGCTCCAACAGGGAGAAGGAGAGGATCCCTGAAAGGCAATGGGTCCCTGCAGACCAGCTCCTGGGAACCATGCAATGTGGGCTCCCAGCTTCAGGCTGCTGAGGCACACGTGTTTCCATCCAGGCAGAGACAGAGAGGAGCTACTGGGACAGACTCTGTCTTAGCCACTCAGCATCTGCAGGTCCTGGACCCAGACACACCAGGGAAAAAGCGATGTGCTCACTGCTCCACAGGGTCACAGGAAGCTGGTGGCAGTATAATCAGACGGGGCTAGCAGGACTGAGGCATCTGGGCATCATAATAACAATAGCCAGCACCCAAATAGCATTGACCCTTGAAAGTAGGAGCTTTCCAGAAGCCCCGGGGATATTGCATCTGAATCAAAGAGGGAAAGTAATGGGAAGCAAACCTTGGTTGGTCATATATAGGGGACCATAAAAAATTTTGGTGTTATTTGTACTCAAGGCATCCTTAATGTACTTAAGAAATGTCAGACCAGCAGCATGACCCACTGATGAGCTGGACAATTTAACTGACAACTGGCCAGACTAATTTCTTTACATCTTTTCTTTTGCTGTCTCCAATAATTGTTTACTACGCTGTGAGACAAGACCGCTGTTCGGACTTCAATTCCCTGTACACAGCACCACCATCTGTGAGTTTAGTAAATCCTTCTCACATATTATAGGTGCTACTGTTTTTATGTTATTATATATTGGCATAAATACAAATCTAATTGAAAGCATTCCTAAAAGTTATCAACCATTTTTATGATGTATTTCCTTAATCAACAGAGGCTAAATAAATCCAAATCTTATTATAAATTATAATTTTCAAACTATGGCTTTCAAACTATTGCTTAAAAACAGTATTTATCATTATTTTTCTCTAATTACAAAAAACAATGACTTCTTGCCTCACATTTATTGACCAATTATATATCCAATAATATGTGAAGAAGGCCTTTGCAGGAAGTGTGCCCTTGAATCCTCATGAGAATTTCATAAAGAAAAGTGTAGTCCATTTTTGGTTACTATAACAAACTACCTAAGACTGAATAAGTCATAAAGAAAAAGGTTTGTACTGGTTCATGGTTCTGGAGGCCAGGAAGTCCAAGATCAGATGTCCACATGTGGTTAGAGCTTCACACTGCTTCAAGTCATAGTGGAAATTGGGAAAGCAAGCAGATACAGTGGGAAAGAGAAGAGGGCTTAACACCTGCCCTGGTTACTCATCCTCCTGAGAGAGGCATTAATCCACTAGTCAGCACCCCCCCAGCACTACCACAGAGAGGAATTAAGATCCCAACCCACAAACTTGTAAGGGATGCACACAGACCATCATATAACATGGCATGCGTTGTAAACAGGAGGTTAGCAAGAGTACGTGAGCAGAGATGCAGCATGTGCTTGTGCACTGGGACCACAGCTCTTGCTGTTCTTGGGAGGACTGCGCTTACCATCACTGGGCTAGCCTGCCAGATGAAGGAAGCTATGACTCAGTGCTCCCTATCATTCCTGCCAATGGTGTGCCACCCAGCACACCCATGAGGTGCTTGTCCTGGATCATCCAGCTGGCAGCCATTCTAGCCCTGTCCTAGACCTGTGGCAGAGCCCAGCAGGGACTGGCCAAGCTAGCTTTAAGGGAAGGGCCATCCAGATGACCTGCAAAACCATAGCTAATAAACTGGCAGAGAGAGCTCAAAGTCTTAGTTGGCCTTGGTTGGGTTTGCTCCTGGCTGGTAGGAAGGTAATTTAGGGTCCTGGAAAGTTTTCTCTGAGGTTGCATCCTCACTGTAGCCATGGCAATATTCAGGAGGAGAATAAACTTACCTGTTATACAGGTCATGTTCAGAACACCTGGCTCAGCTGATGGGTCGTGTATTTATTACTATAAGTATGTCGACATTTTCCAGGGTTTTGGAGAAGATCAAAGTAAAAGTATTTAAATTCACCCAAAGGATGAACAGGCTTCTGCAAGAGGGCAGACTGAACCAAAACACAAAGTGCAGAAATCTCTTCTGTCCAGAACAATGCAGGCTGCAAGGGAAAAACAATACAATTTGTAAGATTCATCTGAAGGAATGGAGAGAGGTAAAAGCGCAGGAAGAAGAAAGCATACAGAGTCACCGTGACAAGCGGCACCCCCACAGGCAGGACTTGTGGGATTTCTGTCACTAAAGAAAGTTTATCACAAAACTGCACAGTGCCATTGCTGCCCACAAGACTGTCTTCAAATAGATCTAAGGGAAGGGGTCACAGCTCAGCAGAGAAGCCACAGATGTGGTCAGCACTGACTCTCTCAGAGGCTCTCGGATCACTGGGGGCCTTGATGTGCATTTACTCGGTAATCTTCAGCATTTTGGGTATGTAATCCCCACATCCGCACCACCAGCTTGTATCATGCCTTCTCCTTGTTGATGTCTCCATTTAACCCTCTGCAATCCCTGGTGAGCGGCATTTGTTTTCATGTGGTTAAAGCCCACTGTCTTCTCTTCCCTGTTTGTGTCCTTGGCCCATTCTGTCCCTAGATATTCCTGTTCTCTGTATGGATCTTAAGGCTATGAGGCTTTCGTCACAGATGTTGTCATTATTTTCCTGGTTCATAGTTAGCCCTTTAAAGATTTTAGGGAGTTTTAAAACTTCAACTTACGTGTAATAAAATGTAGCTATTCCAAGTGTAAATTTTGATAAGCTCTGTAAAATACGTGCACCTGTGTTACCACCGACACAACGAAGATTGGGAATATTTTTGTCAGCCCAGAAAATTCCTTTATCCCCCTTTGTAGTCTATTTTGCCCCACTCTGGAGCCCAGACATCACCTATGCTTTTCTATCATTATAGATTAAAATTGTCTAGACTTTTGAAACATAATGCTTATTTTAAGCTTTTTGTTAGTCCATCTAAAAAATTTTCCTCTAACCGTGTTTCCTTAAAAGGAACAGTTTCTTTAGATGTGGGAAAGCCCACGTCAAAAAGCACATAAAGATAGGCTTATATTTTCTTCTACTCATTTTTACGCTTAACCTTCAGCTCACTGGGATTTATTTTAACATATACTATAAAGCACTGGTCATTGTTTCTCAAGAGCTTATCAATGATCTAATACCATCTCACTGATTCACCCATGATCATTCACACACATACATGCACACACATGAGTCTCTTTCTGTTATCTCCTTTGATCTGAAATTGTCTTATTTTTATCATTGTAATGGCTTTATAGCACTTCTGAGTAATACACAATGCACATACCTCACAATGCACATACCTACCTTCTTTGCAATATCTGCTTGGCAGTTTTTGCTCATTTATTCTTCCCAATGAATTTAGAATCCCTGTATTAGGTTCTATTAAAAAAATCCTGGGAAAAGAAAACACATTGTCTTCAATTATTATTTATGTTTTTATTTCCTTAAATCTCATTTATGCAGTACTCTGCATATTTCCTAAGGAAAATGGTCATATCTTATATGTCTTTGTCATCTCCATAATACCTGGCACACAGAAAATGCCTAATAAGTGTGTTTACATAGCATCACTCAGAGGAATGTATGTCACAAGAGACTTTTAAGAAATAAATATTTTTAAGCTACCTCTCAAAAGAAGGAAGTGGGAGTGTATAGTACACATCAAATTTCAACAGGTGTTTTCAACAAAGCCAAGTGAATTTTTTTAAAAAATTGAAATGTCCATCAACATTTCAGGGTTTCTACACAAAATAAATTAGTAGATCAAATTTAAATTGAATGCCAAAAACACTACCCAAGATCTTTTTTCTGTATTTGGCTTTTATTGTTATGTTGAATATTATGAAGTCTAAATAGGCTACAGCTCAAGTCAGACTTTACATTACTTTGCATTTTGCACATGTGCTTGCAGGGAAACTTGGTGAGATGGATTTCTGTCATGAGAATTCTCCCTTCCACAATTCTTTAACAATGAAATCTTAAGAAAAGTGAACAAAATCTGTTACCATGTGATGAGCAGACAAGATCCAGGCTCTAGGGAACAATGAGTGGAGAATTCCCAAGTGTCACCTGGTAGCAAGTGGAAAGCAGCTACATTTATTGACAATCACAGGAAGTTGTGCTCAGGGCAAATCTGTGCTGACAAAAGATATGACATCAACAGAAAAAAAGTTCTGGGGTGACAGAAGGGCAAAAGCACTGCACACAGCTGCAGCCATAACAGCCCTGATAGATCAGGGTTTTGGAATTTAAATGATATGCACTTCTGCTCAGGTCCCTCCCCGAATCTCTGCGTGTGACTGACAGGAATGATTGACAGGGTGCTGGGTCATCTCAGGGGTTCCCACCACGCACGTTTGTCCCAGAACTCACTCAGATCTTAATTACATGCGCGGCATGTAGTACATATTTATGAACACTTAACAAGGTGGAAGTAGGGCGAAGGTAACCGAAGGTCAGGCTGGGAGACCCAACATACGTGTGCTCTTGCCCAGAGCATCAGAGATCTCCTGGGTTTTTGTTATTTTATTTTCTTCCTCTCTTAGGACAGTGCAAGGAGGAATGGCCATAAAATGCTGCTTAAACTCAAATGGGTGAAAGGGAATGAGAGTCCGTCCACTCCAGTATTCTAACTCTGCTGTATCTACAAGGCTGAGTCACAGGCCTGACATTTTACCTCTGAATGTGTCCAACTGTTAGAGGATTCTGTGCGGGTGGAACTGAACGTGCCCTGGCAGAGCCAATTCTTGCACATAACTGAATGAAAACTGAGACCCAGGAAAGGAAGATCAAGGGCCTGTGGTTTGCTATCAGCAGAGCTGGGCCTGGAATCCACTGTGCTCCGTCTTGCCTCATGGTGTTCCCATTGCTTTAGGCTGTGAGACTGCAAACCTCTCACCCTTTTCAAGACCCAGTGAACTTGAAGTTACTTTTTGGATGCAGGCCTTGTAAGATGTTTGCCCTGGAGTTTGGAGGTCGGCTGATGTGCCATCAGACAAACTAACCAGGATCCTGAAACTCTCTAATGATGGGACTTTTATTTTAAAGGTGAACATTTAACTCCTTTTTTAAAGGAGCCAGATGACTTACAAGCAAAATAGCAGCCTGGTGAAACTCTTGAAGGTTCCATAGAGGGCATAACAATGAAAAGAGGCAGGAAGAGGGACAACGTGGCAACACACATCGAGGGAGAAGTGATTTTCAACAGATGCTATGATGGTCCAATCCATCAAGCCAACAAGGTGGGCCCAGTGGGGAGGGGGCTGCTGGAGAGCTGTGGGCTTGAAGGAGGAGAGGACAGAATGACAGATAAGGAGAACATTCTCCGCTTCTCAGGATCTCATGAGCCACTGCAACTGCGGAGGTCTAAGCTGAGCTAAGCCACTCATGGAGGCGGTTCCTATATTATGCATATGACAGCTTTATGACTGAGAGAATAAACAGTCTAACTTGAAATGTCTCCAGTCTGAGGCAGTGGAGCCCACGGCTGTCTGACCAGAGCCCATCCACTACCTGCAGCCTGGGAAAGTGAGTTAGAAAAGATGAATGCCGGGCAGGTGACCCATTGGTCTTGGCATTTAGTACCGCAAGACAGGTGTTCATAGATCCAGGCATTACTCTTCAAGTAAATGGGAAATGCTTCTGTCCAGACTCGCTTTTAGAAAAATAAATAAGAAAAGCTCAAGATAGAGAGGGGCAATCAACCCATAAGGATAAGTACAGGAAGCTCTGAATCCTTGGGCACATCCAGTTTCCTAACAGTTGAATCTTTGTCAGTAGGACGAGACTCATCTTACCTGCTTTTATTTTTCACAGAGAGATATTAAAAGAGTATTTTCTCACAGGGACAAAACTAACAAACAAATGTAAAGGTTACTCCCTAGAAACCACCTTCCTGGTCATGTCTAAATTATTTAGCTTGAAACATTGCTGTGGATGGTTTTTGTTAAAGCAAGTAAAAACAATTTCAAGTAGATTGTAAAACAATAAAGTTTCTAGAAAATAGCATGGGAAAATATCCTCATAACTCTCAAAGTAGGAAAATATTTCCCAAACAGAATACATGAAATCACGAACTGTAAAGGAAAGTCAGAATTTGAAGGCAGTAGAATGAAGATCTTTTAATGAATAAAACCATTATTAGGAGAGAAGTTTAAATAAAAAAAGCTAAGGATTCAGACATGGTGACACTGGCCTCTAATCCCAGATACCTGAAGGGCTGAGACAGGAGGATTGAGCACCTAGCCTGGGGCACTTAGTGAGTGACCTCCTGTCTCAAAATAAAAATAAAATTAAATAAAAAACAAATTAAAAAGTTGGGAATGTAGCTCAATACAAAGGCCCTGGGTTCAGTCCCAGTGTGTGGTGTGTGTGTGTAAGTGTGGGGTATAAAGAATGGGAGAAGATATTTGTGATTCATTTATCCAAGAAAAGATTTATTCCCAGAATATATAAAGAATTTGTACAAATCAATAGGAAAAAGATATTGTTTCATGTGGAATTTGGTTCTCTTTAAAAAGGCAATGAATGTATTCAAAAAACATTGCAAACATGTATTAAAAAATTAAAAAGGAAAAAGGAACCATCCCACACAGATTAGTGTAACATCTGGAATTTTAGCCTTTGTAGGAACGGTCCTTTTTTCGGTCTGTTTGGAAGGGCCTGCTGGCTTGCAGTACTTATTTCCTTTTTAGTTCACTTTAACTTGTAGTTGGGTAGTTCTGGTTGCTACATTTTGTTTTTACATTTATTTTTTACTCATTTTTAATGGTTATCTTTGAATTGAAATAATATCTGTAACTTATTTATGGAGTACAGTGCTATATTGATACACATATAGAGGCAGTTCATAGTAAATAATTTTGCAAGAATAAGCAGATGTTTCACTTTTGTTGGAATTTGTCATAGCAGAAAATTCAAAAATTAATTTAGGGCTCTGATTAGAGTGTACTTCCTCCTATTTGACTTCTGAGAGTAAAACAAGGCTAAAAAACTCTCCACTGTACTTAGTATTTTAAACTGTAGTTAGCATTTAAAATTCTATCTAATAAAGTATTGTGGTTTAATTTTAAAAAAGAAGTAAAAGGCTTGAACAAATGTTTCATCAGAGAGGACATCTAAATTGCCAGAAACATGCGAAAAGGTGCTCAGCCTTATTGTTCAGCTGGGAAATGTGAATTAAAACTCCAGCGAGTTTGCACTGCACACCCACTAGAATGGCAAATGTGCAAGAAAAATTTGCCAACTGTTATAAAGGGCACAGTCACAAGAACCCAAGACACTGTTGGTGAGCATGTGAGCTGGTACAGTCCTTTAGGAAACTTCCCTGCTTCTGTCTTAACTATGCTTGGGCTGTTGTAACACATTTTCACAGATTGGCTAATAAACTCCAGAAATGCATTTCTTACAGTTTTGGAGGCTGGGAGTCTGAGGTCTGGGCACCAGCAGGGTTAGGTTCTGGTGAGGGCTGCTTCCTGGTTTCTTGAACCAGGAAGTCAGCCATCTTCTCACTGTCTGTCACAGAGAAAGAAGTACAGAAGCCCCAAGGCCACTTTTGTGAAGGAGATAATTCTATTCCTCAGGGATCCACCCTCATGACCAGTCATCTCCCAAAGGTCTCCCAACCTGATATCATCTGTCAAGATGTCAGTGTGTAAGTTCAGAGAGAACACAAACTATTCAGTCCCTGGCAGGGTCAATTAAACTTGAGGTCCTCAGCGATGGATGCACGGATAAAGAAACTGTGGTATACACACAATGGAATATTATTCAGGCTTGAAAAATAATTAAATCCTGTCATGCATAGCAAAGTGAAGGACATTTAAAAAAGACAGATACAGAAAGAGAAATATTCAATGTTCTCACTCATCTGTGGAAGCTAAAGATACTGATCTCAAGTACAAGAGAGCAGACTAGTAATTAGAGAAACAAAGAAGGGAAGAGTGTGGGATAGAGAGTAGCTATAACGGGTACAAAACACCCTTAGACAAGAGGACTAAATTCTAACGTCTTCAGTATGGAGATCAATACAGCTCACAATAACCTGGCATGTATTTCATGAAGAACTAGAAGACAGATGTGCAAAGGCTATAAAGAAGTGATTTGGAGGTGAGACCACTAAATACTCACATCTGACTCTATACATGTACTAAAATACCACACAGTACTCCATAAATCTATATAATTATTATGTGTTAATTTAAAAAAGAAATCTGAAAAGGAGAAAATGTCTCCATGATGTTTCATACCTACTTCACAGTACTAACTTCCTGTATCAGTGGGTCTTAAGCTCAAGGTAGTTTCTTACATGCATTTAAATTCAATGATAGATTCAATATTGACCTTATGGGAAAATTTGATTTGGTTCTCATCCGATCTGGTTTAGGACCAGAATCAGGGAAAGAATTCAGTTCATGAACCGAGGTACTACTGTATGTGTAATAGGTCAGCAAATATTTTTTTTCCAATCAAAAAATCATCTACATTTAAATAAGGGAATTTTACTCCCTATATTAGTGCCAACAGAAGAAGGTGTGCACTCCACTGGGGTTCAGTCATTCTGTGATCAGGTTAGCTCTTCCAGACAGAGAAATCAAGCAAACTTACTCAGCAGAACTGGAGGGATGCTGCCTCCATCTGTGCCCGTGGTCCCACAGCACAGAGCCCAATGGTGCCCACAGAGGCAGAGCTTTTGCCAGCCACTGTTTTCCTTCCCCTCAGGGTGTCAGGGGGAACCGCTGCCAGGGTGGCCCAGTGGCCGTCACCACAGATTGCATGGAGAGCTCACCCAGGGATTGGACCAGGTCACAGTTGACCAGGCCACAGTCCTGGCTGCGGGCCCTGCCTGCAGCATTCCTTAGAGCGCATGTCATTGTCTGTAAGAAGCCTTAGGGGAGGCTCATGCAACTGAGTCCAACAGCCGATCAGTCTTCCATCTGCCTTTCCTACATGCAGTAAATACGGGCCAAGTGTTATGTTGGAGCCGTTTGCACTAGTTCTGAGAGAAGAACTACTCTTTCCCAGGGTCCACCATGGCTATGTGTATGTGAGGCAAGGGCTCTACCACTGAGCCACACTGCCAGCCCCCTTGTACATTTTGAAGGGGATCAGAGGTTTCCTTTGAAGGGATAACGGAGGATGTGGATCTGCACTGGAAAGGGATGGCAGAGCACAGACAAAATACACTCCCGGGTCTTTGTTCCAGTCCCCTCTCTACCCCTGCCTTGCGCCCACCTGCAGACCACTCATTTGGGGATGGCAAGTGGGCAAGAGAAGCAGAGAGAAGAGGCTTAATTTCACCCCTCACACTGACCAGTGGGAGCAGGAAAACTGCCTCCTTACTTGGGATAATGACACCCCTGGGATTGGCTGTACGTGTATCGCTTCTGGGAAAGAGCCTGTTAGTTGCTCATCTAGTATCTGCTTCTCTACTCCCTTCTCCTCCTTCACAGCAGAATCCGGATTTTGTTAAGGCCTCTCCCCGTGCCTGTGTTTCAGGGAAAGCCCAGTCACAACCTGAGTCTGGGTGCACAGGGTAGATTCTGAGAAGTCTAAACTAACTGTGCCTTCCTCTGTGTCCCCCGTCCAATGGTTGGTCCAGGCATGGGTTTATGATGAGCAAACTCCAGATGCAAATGCTTTTGGGAGCTGTGGAAAGAATGCACTTTCGTTGCTTGTGGCTGAGTGATGGAGTCACCGTCTTGCCACTATCTTGCCTCCATCTTCATTGGAGATAAAGCCAACACTGGTGGAAAGGTTGAGCAGGAAGAACCTGATCCATTTTGACATTAGAGAGCCACAGTTGAGTCAATCAACTCTGCAAAACCACTCAAACCTTTTTGATGAGAGAACTTATTTTTTCATCATATAAACCTATCTGAAACAGAGTTTTCACACTGTAGACTCTGGCATCCAGAATGATAACAGGAGTTTAGCGAACCAGGTTAGAAATCTTCCAGTAATTATGTAGTGAAATTATTTAGTGAAATCAGGCCAAGATAGAAGCAAGACTGTGCTTCCACAAAATCTGCTCTTGAGGCCTGGTCCACTTAACTGTCTTAGGTATACTAAGCATAAGCAAGAGAAGGGCAGACACACTGTAATATCATGCATCTGCTCTGGTTGGGATGTGTGCCCCAATTTTCATGTGTTAGAAACTTAATCCCTAAACTCATATGTCAGTGGTGCCTGGAGATGGGACCTTCAGGAGGTGATTCCATCATAAGGGCGGAATTAACACTAAATGTGGATCAACCCATTCTGTAGGTTATATGAGGGTGGTTTTGTTACAAAATCAAGCTCTCTCTGGCATGCTTGCTCTGTCTTTCCACATGATGCCCTGTTGTAGTTTGGGCTTTTTGCAAGGGAAACAATATCAGACACATATTTTGTAAGATTATTTATAATAGTCATGCAAAGAATCGTATACAAAAAGAGTGCACGCCCGGGGGGGCGTGTAGCACTATATAATCTCCACGCCCTCCTATTGCACAGGCTCAGGATGAACACAAAGCAAGCACCCTGGCACCCTGCTGAGTCACATAGTTAACCTTCTAAACGTCTCAAATTGACACAATGAACAACATCCCCAAAGGGTAAGGGCATGTCCTTTTCACCCCAAGATGCAGAACTGCTGAGTCACTTACCCAAACCACTAAACTCCCCAAGCTGACCCACTGTATCAGCCATAGCAGACAGTATTTGTTTTAAAGGGGGCCACAGAACATATCTATGGGCTTGGATTAAGTTTCTTCTCATCCCACGGATCACTTACTATGCTGTTCATGAGTCTTTTTATGGTCAAGAAGCAAATTTATCAACTTGCTACCTCTCATTTAAAACCCCTTTGGGGGAAAATGAAATGGTTCTCAACAGCTTTTAGAGGTAGAACATGAGCTGCAATGCATCCCAGGAAGCACTGGGTTAATCATATCCCAACTCTGGCCAGAAAAATGGTCACTGGCGATTCTCCCTCTGATCTGTCTTTCAGCTTTCTGACTCAGTGAGACCCTCTGGGGTCCTAGAATCCATATTTTTAGCAGTTCCCCCAGGGTGATCTTTACATAGGTAACACAGGGACCTTGTTTTGGGGAGCCTTGGTCTAAAGCACCAGGACTGATGCTGCCCATTTCTCCAGCCCAGGGCAAAGAAAAGTCATTAATACTGAGGTCAAGAGTCTATGGCTCCTTAGCTGCCTGTCTTTGTTTCACTGGATCTTAGTTTCCTCATATGTGAAAAAGGACTAATAATATTGGGCTTCCTCAACTCTGTGAGGATGAAGAGTTCCCTATGAACCCTGTGGTGTGTCTCAGCCTTACCAGTTTGTTTGCTTATCAATGTTTTGATTCTGCAGTTCCTTCTCCCACAGTCCACAACTGCATATGAAATTTCTTAAGTAGGTCTCCCTTCACACAAGAAAAAGACATCTTCTGTTCCACGCTCACCTGCCAGTCCTTTGGGGTCAGCCTGTTAAGGTGCTGTAGCTGTAGGTATCTGAACTTTGCTCCCAAGAAGCCAGAGACTCAATAATTAAAGCAAGGAAAACCAACTCTCCTGCTTAGAAACCAGCACACCTGCCTCTTTTCAGGAAAGGAGGAAAGGAAATTGACAAAAATCAACCTCTAGCTAACTCTCAGGCAATCTGTTTTTCTAGCACACATTTACTGAACACTTACCAGGCACCAAATCCTAGACAATGGCTCCAAGTTTGCCTTTGGCCGCTCACACCCTCTTTCCACATTTTAGCTTGTAGAAACTTGCACGAGATCTTGAGTCTGGAGGAGAGTGAAGTGACAATTGGAATTTTTTATTTAGCCTAAATTTCTCCTTTCACTTCCCTTGCTGCCATCCTTCCTTCTCCAGTCACCAGCCACCAGGGAAATGCCCTTGTATCTCTGGTTGTGCAAAGGTCCACTTTTGGTCTCCCCTTGCCCTGTTGTTCCTCGAGGGACCTGTACCATGTGAGCACACTCAGGGTGGGTGGTTCTGTATCAGTGATCGTTTCCCAGTCACAGCACACTGTGCTCTGCAGTACAAGCTGAGATGCCCCAAGCTGGATGTGCTTTTAAGTACTGAAGACAACTCATTCAAACCTTACAAACACTTTAGCCTTTAGAATGTACATCAGAAGCAAGGCAGATTGTCCCTACCCATCTTGTGTGCACTATCTGGACTCATGAATGGACTCAAATACAGCTCCAGAGGCTTTGTGCAAAGAGTCTTCTACCCATCCCATCTATTCTGGCTCTCAGGGTGGGGGAGGAGATGCCACTGTGCGCATCCCCAGAACCTGCTGCTTAGCCTCTGGTTTTCTCCAGTCTTCAGGGAAGGGAGGAAAATCCTTTTCTTCCTTGTGCAAATTCTCTAGGCGGAAAGAACCCTACCATTGCTCTGTGCCTCTTCCTCGGGCTCCTACATTCTCTTTGGGGGCAGGGTGATCTCCCACCTCTTCCACACTTTCAGTCTCTCTTGACTCCTTCACACTCCCTCACTGTGTTCATAACTGGACATTCTGCAACAATAGAGATTTAGCTAACACCCGAGAAGCAGGATTACTTCCAAGTGGTGTCTTGTCACAATGTACTTCTTCTAGTGTTTCTTGGGATGCAGCTGATCTGTGAATAGAGAGCCCAGTCACAACTCCCTGCAGTCACAGCAAACCCACCAGGAAGGGGGCTGGCCACAGGCCTTGGAGCTCTGTGGAATTCCACACGTTACTGAGCTTTCAGGAGTGGGCACAGGAAAATGCAGCGCCCACCACACTCTGTGCTCCAGAAGAGCCCTGAAGGGCCAAGGATGTGTCCATAGAAGTGACTCTGGTTCATCCAGTGCTCTGCCTCAGGTCACCTTCCCTCTCCCCTGTGGCTTCCTTCATGTGCACTGTGCCCCAGCGCACCAGTGTGCTCACATCTTCAGGGCAGGCTGCACACAGAGTGCTCTGTGCCTGGGTCCGAGCTGTCTGAGTGCCACCTCCTCCACTCCCCACAATCAAAACCCTGTCGCCTTTCAAGGCAATATCCAAACGCTCTTTTCAGAAGCCCGTGCCTCCTGCTGCAGGACTCCAGTAATTTACTTGCATGCTGCTCAACGAATTTTCAACCCTGGTTAGTGGTTCAGGAGCAGATTCCTTGGCCCACAAAAGGAGGGGAGGGGAGAGATCACCTGTCACCAGCCAGGTAGTGTGCCACATATGATCCTCACTGTCCTCTTCATTAGGCAGCCACTCACATGCCCATTTTATAGATGAGACTCACTAAGTAAAAGCAGAGAGTTATGATTAGGATTTAAAGTCAAGGGTGACTACAAAGCCTGGACTCTTGCAATGACTGGGTTGTGAATCTTTGAGTCCTCTGTTTGGCAAATCACCTGGCACAGTGCCATGTCCATAAACAATTCTAAAGAAATATATGCTGAGTGGAAGGTGTGACCTCTAACTGCTGAGGGAAAGCAAACTGGACAACACGGAGAGGACCAGCTGTTTAGAAGAGGCAGCATGAATCATCTTCCAGCCCTTGCTGGAGCCAAGCTTTTCTACCTACGAGGGTGGCACCTGACACCTCACTTCTGCAGTGTTCTCAGAGTCCAGGCAGGCTCATTCTGCAGAACTCATGGCCCCAAATGGTGATGTGGGTTGCTCCTCTCTCCCATCCAAGAATGTCAAAACTGTGCTCCTCACAGTGGGAAGACTGTCCTCCCTGGCTCTGGATCCAGCCTAGGTACAGCTGCCTCTTCCTGCAGTGTGTCTCCTTCTGCAAAGCAGGTTGCTGACAGAAGGCCACCGGCTGGCTTTAGCTATTCTGGCTTCAGCCAACTGTGTCTCACTGCCCTGGAGACTCCTGTATGTCATCGGTGGCTGGAAGCCAAGGACCATCTATCTCCTAGCCAGTCTGCTTAGGGTTCCTCTTGGCTTAAGGTACAGGCTTTGTCAGCGACACAGGGTGGTACTGGAGGGACCAAATGACACCCCACCAGGGTTCCCTATGGACTCAGCAGCTCCTGGAGTTGGCTTCCTGTGTTGGTCATCTAACCTTCACCTGACTGACTTAAAAGCCAGTTGGAATTAGGCCCCAGCAAAAGACCCCAGGAAAGGCGGAGCTTCAGAAGACTTTGGTGAGTGTCTCAGTGCTGTGTTGGCCCTGCCCTGCCCAGCATGCCGAGTCTGTCTGGCCCCATGGCCACGCGGAGGCAGACAGCGTGACAGCTTGCGGTGACTTCTCTGGAGGCAGGAGTCACCAGCACATGGCCCTCAGGCTTGGCTCCCATCCTGCTACTACTCACCCAGAATTCTCTTCTGAGTTTGAAGATGTATAAACAAAATGAGAAAGCTCCTAATTCTGTTTTTGCGCATGGGTTCATGGGTTCTTTATTAGGAACAGAACACATTAAAAAGCAAAGACAGCCCAAAGCAGCAAACTCAGGGCTCACGGGTGGAGCTAAAATAAATACACTTGGGAATAAGTGCCACCATCTATGTGGTGGCTGTGTGACTTTGGGCACTTAATGTCTCTGGGCCTTTTCCTGCCCATAAACCCCAATGGCATTGCTGCAAGGAGTTACTGCATGAGTGTGTACTCCTGTTTGTCTACTTTTTCTGTGCTTGCTTGCACTATCAACACAGAGAATCCTGAGAATGCACAATGATGCTGTGGATGGTCTTGTGGGATTGCCGTAGAAACCCAGGTTGCTATTATCTTCAGCTTTCCCAGAAAGATAACAGGAAAAAGGGTTCTATTGTTAGGTAAACTGTCTCTGTGTGAGCAGAGCAGGTTCCCTAAGCACTCACCCATCCTAACGGCCTCGTGGATGTACAGGCACCTTTGGAAAAGGCACCCAGGAGTATTTTTCTCTCTGCACCATTGCAAGAAGGGAAAGGAAGTAGCTGGGTTTTGTTACTTAGCCATCAACATAAATGAGGCAAATGGGAGAATGTTCCCCACAAAAAAATGACTCCCACTTCCCGGGGAGAAACATTATTGGAGATAAATAGCACTCCGTTCGCTGTTTAGCTATCAGCTTTCCATCTTGATTCACACCTCACACATGTGAAAGAGTTGAGGCAGGTGTGAGCCAGATAAAACAGAGACAGGGAAGCCGAAAGTTTAGGGCAGATGGATCTCATGTCCTACACTGGTTAAAGGAGGTTTACCACTGAACCCAGCCATAGGACAATGACGTGGCACACATGCCACTTGCCAAGAAAGACATTGTGTTGTGCAGATATTATTTCTTTCTCTATAGACTGGCATGTTCTTATCTTTAGATAGGGATGAAAAGGGTGACATTTCACAGTCCTGAGGAAGT